>BRDA01088537.1:0-16677 GCA_036984385.1 Crenuchus spilurus
TGTAAGCATAGGGTCAGATCCAAAAGGAACATTTCTCAGGGAATTCGGCAGCTACGCCCGTTTTAACCCCCCACCCCTCCCCTCATCACCCCCCCCCCTTACCGCGACAGAACCGCAGACGGTCAGCCAAGCCAACACTCTCCCTCTTTCCCTCCCTCTCCCCCGTTCCTTCTGTATTTCTCTCTCTCTCTCTCTCTCTCTCTCTCTCTCTCTTTCTCTCTCTCTGTCTCTCACACACACACAAACACACACACGCACACACACACTCCTCTCTCTCGACTTTTAAAACATTGCGTGTCTCCTTCTGATTACTCTGCTTGTGTGTCTGTCTGAAGGATAGTAATGGTGGTCCATCAGGGACAGCAGTGCACTCACACATCACTACAGCAGTGCACTGACACATCACTTCTCGGACAAACACACAGTCCTGGCAGCCCTCCTCATCGTGACCTGGCTGCTCCTTGTCTGACCTCTCCCACCTTATGAAAAATGCACCACTGGAAGGAAAGTTGTTTGTTGGAGGAAGAGAGAAAGGTAGGAGGGGCAGAGAGGCAAAGGAAGACCAGCATAAATCCACCTGACATTCAGGGAGCCCTCACTGTCCTTTTCAGCTCCAGGTGTCCACTATACTGTGTTACTCCCTTGAAGTCACCACTAGGGGGCACCACTATGGGAGAAACAGCTGACCATGCTCAATAACCACAGAGTCAGTTTAACACTTCCTGGCTTTGCATCCCCTTGACCACATCCATGTCTTTTAAACATTGCCACACTGGCTCTGACTCTATCACGATAGATTCTAAATGATCTGTTGACAGGAGGTAGATGTGGTATGTCAGAGAAAGGTGTACAACACTGTTTCAGTGCCAGTGCCCTCAGTTATCCTTGTGAACACAGAACAGGTTATTTCACCCTGTGAATTGTGCAGTGATCCATGCATAATGTATCAGTACCCTGTACAGGAGTAGTGGCGGACTCAGAATGTTTGAAAGGCAGGGACCAAAAAAAAAAAAAAAAACTTTCTCAATTAGAGGGGCACCTACCTGGGCACTTCATCATGTACAATCATAGGAGAACCCTACACAGCACTGCAACACAGTTTCTCTACTGACAAGGGCTCAGTTTGGGAAACTGTCTAGTATGGTGCAATATAGAACACTTAATGTGCCCTTTTCTATTGGAAAGGCAAGCAAATAAGGACACTCATTAAGACTGATTATAATTTTTTCTTGTTGTAGAGGGCACACCATCATAATTTATTACAAAAAAAGGGGCCACTCAACATTTTTTTTCTCATGTGAAGGGCAGCTAACAGGGCACTTTTGCTAATCTATAGGGCACTTTGGAGATGTATATGACTATAAGCGCATGGGGGTGCTTGCCCTCCTGCTCTAGTCCAGGTGCAAATGTACTGGATAACAATCTAAATTCAGAAGAATTTCTGAAACAATGTGGAGGACAAAAATCAGCAACGAAACCTTGCATTCTCAACCAGGCAGAGAAATGAGTAACACCAGTGTTATGGATGCTCATTCAGGTGGGTGACCAAAGATGTTAGAAGAAACAATGTAAACTGTGAAGGACAGGCTGCAGTGGTTACCCAAAAAGTCTCACAGGACAAAAAAGTCCCAAAATCAGATATTGGAAAGGAAAGCACATCCCCATGAACACTGCATCACTGCCTGATCAGCAGAAAAGAACTGCATGCTGGATATTTTCAGCACATGTTGTAACATCAGTCGTTTTCACACATACTGAGGTACATTTTATCCAAATTTCATCACCATATCTTAACGGTATTAATGACTGTTTGGGTAAAGAAGCAAACAGGACACCTTGTATAACTATAAGCAGATATTATGATATATTGTACAGTCTACATCCTTTCATATGATGCTTCCTTTTTCCTTTGCAATGGTCATAGTGGTCTTTATAAATGCATTACAACACGATGCCAACTAATACACTACCAATTTAAGCCTAAATTCAATAGCTTGGTTCAGAAGTTCAAGCCCACATCTGGTGTACTCCTTGTGCCTTCCCAATAGACATTTCAGTCAAACAGCTTCATTTGACCCCATTCTGTTTCTCATTCATTCTTTCTTTTCCTTCTTTCTGCTCTGTCTCTTTAATTCCTCCTGCTGTCTTTTTTCCCTCCCTCCTTTGGCCTTTTCACACTGCTTGTGGCCAGAGTATTGATTGCCCATGTCTTTGCTTTTGCAGCTTCGGGCTATTGATCTTTGGCTGAGACGTTTTACACACATACACACACCCTCTCTCCCCCTTCCTCTCTACTTCCCTCTCTCTCTTCCTCTCTCTTTCTCCCTCTCTCTGTCTCTGTCTCACAAATGTGCACACACATACACACCATCATGACTCCAGCCAGTATTGTCTTTGTTTGAGATGGCTTGCTCTGCAACGGGCAGTGGTGTGAAAGGTGTCAGTTGTTGAGTCTCTCTTGGCTGTGCATTTGGCTGTCTCCCTCTCTCTCTCTTACTCTCCTTCTCACTCACTCTCTCCTTCTCTGAGTCCAGCTCTGCAGGCGTTTTCTGAAGCCTGTTCAATACTGCCATTCTGTCCCGCAATTAACATCCATCAGCCCATGTCAATACAAGTCCAGCCAGACAAAGACCCAAGAGTTGCCTCTGCGGCTGATGTAGTCGTGTGTGTGTGTGTGTGTGTGTCTTTGTGCACAAGGTGCAAGGCCCCAAAGCTGTCTTTCTCACTCACAGGACTTACGACACACACAGCACACACACACTTTGCCTAGCCTTAGTGCACTTTAGGACCTACTACACCACTACGTCAGGCTCAATGTAGGGCTCAGTTGAAGGTCATGGTGTTAACTGGATCTGATTGTGGCTACAGGCCTCCAGCTGTAGATGTGCTGCACTGGCTCTGGATGTGTGTGTGCAGCATGTGCGTGCAGTGAGTGTTCTTATAAGAAAATGCTTTAAATGTGCTTTAACTCATTATTATAGCTAGACATCATACTCACACAATTCTCCACTTGATGCAGCTGCAGTCAAGACATATGTGGAGAACAAATTTAGCTAACTGGAGATCTGAGGCTAACATTGTTAACAAACAACAGAAGAATGATCTTGGATTAGAGTCCTCCATATTTATAATGGACATTGTCTCTAAAATTGATTATACATCTGTCGTGAAATAGATGTCTACATAGATGCAGCTACATGAGTTTTTGTTTTTTAGTTCACAGTGTCATACTAGACCTAAACCACATCCACGAGTCTTATTTAAGACCTGGAAACAGTTTGGGTAGATTAGGTGAGTAGTGTTTGTTAGCAATGTTATCCTTTCAGATCCAGTTCTAACAAAAGCAAAATTTAGACTCTAAGTATGTCTTGTTTGGCCAACTTTATCATCTAACAAAAATTCCTGTCTTCTGTTTGGGTTTTCAGACTTTTTAATAGCTCATTCATTATTGCTCTGATTGTATCCATCCATCTTGTTGCTGGCTGCCCTCTTCTTTTACTTTCATCTGCTCCAAGCACAACTGTCTTTTCAAGTGAGGTAGCATAATGAGCTTCTGATTGATTATCTGGGCTTCTCTTGAAAGGTGAGGTTTGATTTGGTTGAGGATCAATTTATTTGATGTTATTGCTATCCAAGACTTCTTACCAAACTTCAAAGGGATTCATATTCTTCCGGTCCTACTTTTTATTGTCCAGCTTTCACATCCATAAAGACAAAGTGACACATTTACCAATGTGCTAACATACAGAGGAATTTGACTTCTGTGTTTAAACCATCCACGAAGTGAACCATACACACACACACAAACACACACACACACTAGGGGGCAGAGAGCACACTTGCCCAGAGTGGTGTGAAGCCAAATACACGGCACATGGGTTTGGATCCTGTTCGATCATGGGATTTGTCACAAGGCTATTTCCTTAACCACAAGCCCACAGCTGCTCCTGGAAATTCTGTCTTCTATAGTGGGGTGTCATACTCAATAAAGAGTCTAAAGAACCACAGAGAACAACTATGATCTTTGTTTGGACAAATCAATCAATCCATCCATCCAAACAACCATCCATCCAAACAACCATCCATCCATCCATCCATCCATCCATCCATCCATCCATCCATCCATCCATCCATCAATCAATCAATCAATCAATCAATCAATCAATCCATCCATCCATCCATCCATCCATCCATCCATCCATCCATCCATCCATCCATCCATCCATCCATCCATCCATCGATCCATTTAAACAACCATCCATCCATACATCAATCAATCAATAAATCCATCCATCCATCAATCAGTCTATCCACCCATCATCCATCCATCCATCCATCCATCAATCAATCAATCAATCAATCAATCAATCAATCAATCAATCCATCCATCCATCCATCCATCCATCCATCCATCCATCCATCCATCCATCCATCCATCCATCCATCCATCCGTCCATCCAAACAACCATCCATCCATCGACCCATTTAAACAACCATCCATCCATACATCAATCAATCAATAAATCCATCCATCCATCAATCAGTCTATCCACCCATCATCCATCCATCCATCCATCCATCCATCCATCCATCCATCCATCAATCAATCAATCAATCAATCAATCAATCAATCAATCAATCAATCAATCAATCAATCAATCAATCCATCCATCCATCCATCCATCCATCCATCCATCCATCCATCCATCCATCCATCCATCCATCCATCAGTCCATCCATCCATCCATCCATCCATCCATCAATCCTTCTATCCATCCATCAATCCTTCTATAAATCTATCCATCCATCCAGGTTAATGATAAATTCAATTAGATAAAAGTTGTCCACCACTTTGACATTTCTTCTAAAAACAGTATAGTTAGTAGCCTTTTCTGTTATGATATTTATCTTCTTCATGTTGAACTGAAGTCTCATCTTCTGGAAGAAACAGCAGTGTGAGACTAAATCTACACTACCAGTGGGAAAGAGATACCCAGTCACTTTCCTACACTTGCTGATGTACACCTTACCACACAGAGTGCCATGCAAAGTAAGTGTGTGAATGTACCGGCTATGTGCAGCACATAAACACATCAAACAACCAATTAAAGTCTCATATGCAAGAGCATAAACAACTACGGGGATCACCATGCCTTCAGTTGGCTCACAAGCAAAGGAGTCTGTCAGGATGTCACAGTATGATAATAAAATGGAGATAAAGAGTTAAAAATTTTGCATTGTATTCTATCATGTAATGGCCCTTTCATCTTCTCCACACATGACCTTGTGTTGTCTAATGATCTCATGCTGCTTGAGTTTGATGGAACCAGATTCGTTTTTTTTTTGTCTATCCAACTAAAGATTTGCTTTATTTCAAGATGTCATCATATAATTCCTGGTAATGTGCATCATAATCCAATGTTTTTAGTTTATGTACTGAGTCAACAGAGTTCACTGAATGTGAGTGTGCAGTTGTGAGGCTGGCTGTGGGTATAAACAATACATAAGGCAGCAGCAAACTTTGTGGTTTCGGTAGTAACCTCTGTGTGTGTGTGTGTGTGCACATGTGTGCATGTAGACCTGGTTGGCCGGAGCGGTGGTGATTACAGTTCTGAACCACAGTCTTATGGTTCTTATTAGGAAAGGCACTTGATAGAACGACTGTTGAAGCGCGTCACATCTCATCATAAAGTCGTTATCTGCAATGAAATCCCTTTTATCAGTAAGCCCCAAATTTAAACCGTGCCTCAATGTGTAAATGTATGAGACACATTATTAAGTGTCTTTGATGACGGGCCCTGGCGAAAGAGGCGAGCAGAATGTGCTCAGCGCCTTTCTTTGAAATGAGAACCTGTTAGCCACTTGTACCACGAGCACGGACAGCTGTGCAGCGAACGGGGCAGGAATTAATTAGCAACGTTCGTGTTCTGGTGTGTGTATGCTATATGTTTGCCATGCAGAGATGAAGGAGGTAGAAGACAGAACGCGAGAAAAAAAGAGGGAGAGAGCGAATAAGAGATGAAATATTGTTTTTATTAGCGACGATGTTGGTGGCGGGGTGCCGGCCCTTGTGCTCTGAGATTAATCTCTGGAAAGCGAGTGAGCACTGCTTCATGTTTGGAATCCGTCACAGCTGTCTCTTGGACTCGAGGGACACGCAGGATGAGGGATAACTTTACTTTTCTCACTTGTGCCGTGCGGTTCTTGTAAAGACAGAAATGTTTCAAGTGATAACTCCAGCATGCGCATTTTGGAAAGCCACCAGTGACATGCAACAGCTTATATTCACTCTCCTGTGATCTGTCTCCACTCAAACTAAACAGTACCATTTGGTGTTGGTCTTTCAATTAGCTTTCATTGATGTGGGCCCTCCACCTGGCTGTGATAAGCTGGAAGAATGTCAAACCCCACTCTGGTGCGGGTGAGTCAGGCCCAGTGAAGCTAAAGGTTGCGTTCAGTTCACTAAGACTTTACGTGTCGCAGAACTCAAAGCCATTGGTAGAGTCCCAGAGGCATCGAAAATGCTTCTGCTTTCTGGTAGTTCATGAAACTAAGCCTGCCAGGCTGTCTTATGTGTGAAAGCCATGTTCTGAAGTGCTGGTTTGTTATCCGTTAAACGAACTGTGTCTCTTGACAAGTGGGACCGCACTCAAAATGTGAGATTCATTTCAGTATTTTAATCGCAACCATGCCTGTGTGTTCTTGGCCCAATTACTTAGGGCAGTCATCTGCCAGAATTCTCGACTGAAAGGGATACCAATTGGCCTGTTTATTTTTGATGCACCAATCACATGACCTATGGTTTGTATGTCCTAACAAGTTGAGCATATGCTTAAGTGCTAGTAAATTTACCCCGGATGACGCTCCCTGGCACTCTGACCCAACGTTCCTACGTCCTCCAAGAGGAAAAGTGCTTTAATGTCCATAGCTGGCTTCAGAATGTTAGAGAAAACATTGACAAGCCAAATGAACTTTTCTAAATGGAGGAGAACATTTTTGAACCTTGCCAGCAATTACTAACAGGTATGGTATACCAACCAAAACGTTTGGCTTTGTTGGGGGAGGTTTAGATCACTGTAGAGGGTATAATGGAAAAGGCAACACCAGTGTCCAGTGTTTTCATAGTTGTACTGGGCTTTGAGAATGAGAATGAATGTATAATGAAATAATTAGCAGTAGGTATTGTTTTTGAACAGCTGTGGCACTAAAAAAAAGGTTGTGGACAGAAACACCAAACTGACATCATTGTACTGCACTGCAGCAGCTGAAACTGGTGAACTGGCTCAAAGCAGTATCAAAGCAGAAAAAAATTAAGTTAACTTGCTGTATTTGCTCTGTAATGCCCATCTTTATAGGTCATGCCACACAAGTGGAAATAGATGGAAGACAGAGGACCTTCCATCCCCTCCACTCATATCAATATGGGTGTGATACAGCTGTTTCCTTATTGTCTTCACTTCTGTTTATCGAGAGTCTGAGTGTAAGGTGTTTTCCCATGGTTTCTCAGTACCCTGGGTGTGTGTGTGTTACGTATAAGTAGGCAGTAGGTGGTAGATTGGCCTGGGTTTGAGGCTCGGGGCATGTGCCGCTGTAAGATGTATGGTATGACTATGTATATTTAGAATATGAGGTCAGGGCCGTGCGTCCTGCATTCCATGGACCGGATCAGGCTTGATGAGGAAACCAGATGTGGTTTGTGTTGGATCCTGAATCTTAGATGTCGTTCCCCCCCCTCCCTCTGTTCTTCTTCTTCCCCTCTTCTACTTCAGCTTCATCTTCTTCAACTTTTGCTTCATGATCTAACAGTGACTAGTAGTTAACAGCTCCTCCTCTACCTACTTGGACTGCTCTCCTATCTCCCTGTTTGTCTCCTCATACTCCTCTCTTCCTGCTCATCCATCCATCTTCCAGTATTTTTTTTTCAGTCATTTGCGAGCAAGCCATCCCACTGGGTAGAGGAGGAACGCTAATGTTTATGAAAGCCTTTAATGTGCTATGTAATTACTCTGGCAACACCTCCTCTCATTACTCACGCCAATAAAGCACCTTACAATCACTCTGTCAGAGAGTTAGAGAGCAAGAGAGCGAGCGAGAGAGAAAGAGAGAGAGCTAGAAAGGCTTCCAACTTTCCATCTCTCATTCAAGCTCTCTGCTCCCTCCAACATTCTTTCTCTGATCTTTGTTTGTTCATCTTTGTTGGCTATTGTTTCCTTTCTTCTTCACTGTCCTCCCTAGTGTACAGCACCTAGCCTCCAACCCTCCCTGCCTCTCTCTCTCTCTCTCTCTCACAAGCTTTGCAGGTGGTACTAAATTCTACAGAACATTTGTCTTTGGAAAAACAAAAGTGCATTCTTTGGCTTGGTTCAAAGACGAGAGAGTGAGGAGAGATGAGAATGAATGGAACTACTGCAGCAACAGAATGAAAGAGCCTGTGTTTAAGGGTGAATAGGCAGAGCCATTGAAGAATAATATATGTTTGTGTCTGTGTGTGCATACATGCAAGACTAGTCAAACCTGACACACTTTTTCATTCTTAACTTTTAGGGAAGAGCCCCTGGTCCATCTTTGCATTGCATTTTCCTTCTAACCCTTCCTCGCACTCTCCTAAACCGCTTTTCGCACTGCACGATCTATGACTCCCTAGGCTTGCAGCAGCATTCTTGGACTGGATTTAGGCTGAGCTCTCGATTAGCTGGCCTTGGCTGTGTAGAGTGGGCTACAGTCTGCTGATCCTGAACTGTATATTAAGCTTACGGAGGTTGAAGCACCTCAATCCTTTCCTCAACCTCTAGATTTAGGGCTAATGCTTACTCTGTGCCACTCAATCTGTAGAGTAAACTGGAGCTAACCCGCTAAACCTACCCCCTTCTCTTGTTCTGTCTCTCAGACCTCTGCCCTCCCCTTCTTCTCTGCTCTATAGACCTCGTTTGTAAGGCAAATATTATAACAAATTAAGCAGCATAACAATGGGAGGGTGTGGGGCCTGACGTCAGTCTGCGTTTCATTAGCATGGCTCGCTAACGTGTACCATCTGGAGGGGCCGCGGGCGAGCTCCCTGCTGCCCAGCATGCTGTGGCCTAGCCTCGGTTGCCCAGGCTGCCTGGCCCCCTACTCCTCTAGACCCCACCAGTGGCCCCTTCATTATGTCGTCTTTAATTTAACCCTGTCACACATCACCTGACACCCTCACTGCCAGGCCCCAACCTTTTTTGTCCCGCAGCAGGGTTACAGTGAGAGAGGTGATTTTTACTTACAAATTCTTTCTTCTTTCTGTCTCTCGTTTTTCCTCCAAGATCCCTCTGTCAGTGTCTGCTTTGCTCCCCCCTTCCCCACCTGCAACATTCAGTATTCTTAAAAAAGCTGGACAAATGTAGAGGAAAAAGTATCAGGGAAAAATGGGAGAAAAAGAGCTAGAGCATCTGATGACACCTCCTCCATCACTCTCTCCTCTTCACTGTCACTGTGTGTATTTTTTTTCTCAGACGCACCAAGCTGCCATCAGACTTTGTTATTCAAGGCCACAGAAATATAGAATGTGACAGAAATATGAAAGCCGACAGCTCCCTGGAACAGGCCGCAATTTTAGAAAGTGACAAAAATATGGAATGTGACAGACTTCTGGAATACCGTAGGGCATTGGAATTCTACACAATCACAACTGTACCAAGATATGTGATGTGTGAGAAATCTGGAATGACAGAATATTCTGGAATGCTAAAAAGAAAGAAAAAAAAAGGGAAAGGGTGAGGGAGAAAAGAAAAAGAAGAAGAAGAAGAAGTAGAAGAAGATTTGACATCAAATGAATATCACTGTTTTTTTAAATGTCACTTTTTGTTTTAGAAATTAATTTTTGGAACATCGCTTTTTTAGTAACTCCACTTTTTAGGAACATAACTTTTTTATAAACATGTTTTTAGCAATACAGTGGAACCTTGACTTTTGAGTTTAATTTGTTTTGACTTAGCTCATAATTCGTAATTTGCTTGTATATCAAATTAACTTTTCTCATTAAAATGAATTAAAATGCTATTAATGCATTCCAGCCCCACAAAAAACAAAATTTTTAGTTACGTTTTTAAATAATAAAAATGTACTTTATAAATAACAAATAATGTATAAAAATAATAATACATAATAAAAAGAAAGTTAATAAGTTAATACGTTGACAACACACACACCTTGCTTATGTTTTTCGATGATTTTGTGCTTTATATACAAGGATATCCACTGCTTCTTCTCAGCACTGATTTTGGCACTTACTTTCTTAGGACCTATGGTTAAAACTAATCATGTGAACTGACAACACTATAAGTTATCTAGTGGCGGGTGGCATAAGCTCACTCACTTGTGACAAAAAAGCAAAACATTTTCAGAGTGATGGCACATATCTTGGAAAATGTAATAAAAAATGTAAAAGTTGATTCACTCGTAAGTCAAGGTTCCACTGTATCACTTCACTAGGTCTTTGTCCAAGCTCCATTTATGTAAAGTTCTCACAGTTCTGTTAAATGTAAATATGCAAAATTTGAAGCTATCCCTTTCTTTCACATTTGTTTCATACGTTTTTTCACACACTTCTCTCATGCATAATATCCAGTTTGGCCAAAAAGGAGTATGAAGCTGTCTATTTGTTTTAACCAAATATCTCACCAGGAAATGCAAGTGTTTGGGAGATATTCATTTACTTTTTCATATTTTCTCAATGGTTCCACAGTTTCACATGATGCAGTATTGTGAGCAACAGTATTATACTAACCTAATTATTTATTTTTGCATTGAAATATTTTCTTTGATGTTGAAAGGAACGTGAGATACAAATGAAAAAAAGCCTGGAAAGCACTGCCCAGTTAACATTTTTTTTATTAATAGGACGTTTTCTGAAAGTTATAAATGATACTAGTTTGGTGCTTAGAACATTTAAATTGTCAAGTTTTCTTTTAACATTTTTTTTACATTCCAGAAACATTGCTGCCACACACACCAAGAAAAACTATTACCAGAAAAAATAAATAATAATAAATAAACAGCTTATTTATTAGAGATCAATTATATGAAGCTAACATGACCTGACCTATCTTTACAGTGCACTGCTCAAATGAACTGTGGACTCATCCCTCTCTCTTTCTCTAGTTAACTGACATCATGATATTCAGAACCAATAAAAATGAATTGCTGATGTTATATCAAATGTTGCCACAATGTTAGTGTGTGAAATGTCCCAAAAACATTGTAATGCATTAATACATCATGTTTTCAGAATGTTCCAGTAACATTATTTCTGTAATATTACAGGCTAATTTTCCCGAAACCTTTTAAAAACATTGCGGAACATTCTTATAACTTTGTCTGTTAGCTAGGTGCAAAAGAAAACCTGAAAACCATTGAGTGCATTAGCTGCACCTGTGTAGTTAAAATGTTCTGAATGCAGCTCCAAAGAGATTAACAAAAGCATGAAAGTAGCACTGGTCTTAACACAAATAACTTTTCCTGCTTATCTAATGACCACATTTTCAGTAAGATCTCTATGGGGCCCAATGTCTTTAATGGCAGTAGTGTCATTTAAACAATCTTCAGTGTATATCAAAATTTGTAAAGGAAAAAAAAATGCTTGTGTAGCCAACAATCATGACACATCGAATGAAATAGATGAGGAGGGGCTGTATCCCACTTACCAGAGCTTAGTAAACTAGAGCTTAGTAAAAAGTACAAAGAGAGTCATGCTCAGCTATAACTCAAACTCCAGCAATCCTGTCATCACTGCTGATTCAGAATGTGATGGGGAGCTGAGGGAGACATTCATGTGTAATTAGCTTAATGATTTTTTTGTGGTAAACCAAATACAAGAGGACTATCCAGTAGTTTTACAACCACGTGTTGCACCCTTTTCTACTGGCTTCTATTAGCAACCGATTGGGTTGGGATGGAGAATATCTGCATGAGAATATGACTTACAGCTTTGGGACATAAAATAATATGGGGAACCCAGGTAGCATCTAGAGGAACTTGTTGAGCAGGAACTTGTTGCAAGTGGCCCAAATACAAGGGTGCAGAATACATCAATATGGATGCAGTTTACTGCCACAAAGGATTACTTGGGCTCAAAGATCTGGAAGAGGATGAGAAACAGCAACCTCCAGTCCCAAGTGTCAATGAATGCAAATTTCAGATCCATTGGGTGGGGGTGAAGGGTGTGTGAGAAATTGATTGCAGAACAAGGACCTCCCCTGGCCCATATGGCTGATACTACCTCCAGTCTGAAGAGACAGAAAAAGGCCCTGCTCAAAGCTTCAGGTGCATATGTAGTGCATGTGAAATACAAAAAGCAGAGTACAGATCATTGATTACATTATGTACATATTGCATGACTCAATTTTATGAATGCAGAAGAGTGCATAACAGCAGAAACATAAACAGTATTAGAGCAGCTGGGCTGGAGTTCCATGTGGTTTTGTGCTAAAACCCATGCTACCCAAAAACCTGATCAAATTTGAAGAGAAGCTTAGTTTTTCCTAGGTTAGAAATTTGCTTCTACAAACACTATTTCCAGAAAAGTTGGACAATTTAAATGTACAAATGCAATAAAAATGAAGTCTGTAATAAATTAATTCACTTGAAACACTATTTAAAAAAAGGCAAAATAAAAGTTTTCATTGTTTTCAAAGATTAATTCTATTTGTTAATTCTAGTTGAGACAGAGGTATGTTTACCACTGAGTCACTTCCCTTTTCCTTTTAATAAACCCTTTTTAAACATTTTGGAATTGAAGATATTCATTGTTACAGATTTGCAACTGGATTTTTTGCACATTTTTGCTGCATACAAGACTTCTACTCAACAGTTTGTCATTGTCTGATTCTCCTCTTCAGTATATATCATATTTTCAAGAGGAGTGAGATCTGGACTGCAGGCAGGCCAGTGAAGCAAACACACACATTTTTTAATTTTGAAGACTTTTTTGGAAATGGTGTTTGTACATATTTCTTTGGTATGCCTGGAAAGATTCTTGAGTAGTTGAGCAGTAATCTGCATTATGATTTGGGAATTCTTAACAGCATGCAGAGGGAACTACACCAGTCTTAACGAGTATCTTGAGAATTGATGTGCATGGCTGCTGAGTTATCGGAATTAGTAAGTGCATGACTGTTCATGCCCCTTAAAGGTGCCCTAGAGTGGTAAACTATATTTACCTTAGATTAGCATGGAACTGACATACCAAGAACATCAAACACTGTTGTCTCCTCTGCATAAATGGGCACATCCCAAAATCATAAAATGATTCATAATCCTGACTTATGCCCCCCCAAAATCACACACACCAGACACTAATCTTTCATTAGAGTTTCAGTTCCAATGGGAGGTTGGACAAATGTCTTCTCCACATTATCCATTCATAGCTTCACTCACTTCCTCTCCCACACACTTCTCTTTCCTGCTGGGCACCTCTTCTTTCTCTTCAGCTCTCCTCTTGTTTTAGACCAAGCTGTTTTCATTTCCCTCCCATTTCCCATTTGCCACCATTTTTTTGGCACCCTTGTTTTTAGCAGCAACCTGCCTAGCTGTAAACCAAAATTCGAGAACAGCTCATCAAATTATTCATGAGCTTGCCATAAAAGGGTAAACAGCTTACTTCATTCAAAGGCCAAATCATAGGTTTTACATGGGCATTATCTGAGCATTTCACACCCGACCCCTGTAACATGACATGACAATGAGGGAGTGGTTCATGGCAGTGTTCAGTGTGACAGTTTTTATGCTGTGATGTCTTGAAACAGCCATATGATTTTATCACAGTGACATGATTGGTGAGCCTGAGGGGTTAAAAAAGCACCTTGATAAAAAAGTTATGCCTTCATGGTGGTGAAAGAGAAATGTAAATACATTAAAGTGAGATATAGATTCAGATACATATATGGTGTGTGATCCAGATCAGTTACAGATGAGAACAAAATAAACCAATTTCAGAGAACTTATATATTTAGTAGATTTACTAAAGTTGTGCATCAAATAACATCAGAAAAATGCATGCCAATATTGTCCCAAACATAAAATAGAAGCAGGCAATTTGTTACTAACAGTCTCCTCTAAAAACTTTGGAACACCAAGAACACCAAAAACAACTGGGTTATTTTTCTTAAATTTTTTGTTGATATTTTTCACTTACTAACATAGAACATGGTACCCTTTGTTTGAACCCAAATGAATATTAGAATGCCTGACAGGTGTTCTATGCTACGCAGGTGTGCCCTCTTAGATTGATTGTTTAAACAATAAATATCCTATTCTTTGTTTTGAGTTATGATTTTAACTTTTGTAGACCGCAATTGTTGTTCAAAATAATAAACCAAACAAGTTATTTAAAGCTGACAAAAGACACACAATCTGTCAGAGCCAATGCACAATAATTGAAAATTACAAATGCAACAATTTGTACTAACAACCATCAAACTGCTGGTCAGCCAATAAAAACAATGGAAGTCAACAACAATATGAGTTTTAAACAAAACAAACAAAAAAACAACAACTTGTGGTTTCCAATCCTGCTCTTGGTGTACCACTGTCCTCCTCATCCCTGTGGTATCACATTTAACTCAGGAAGGACTTGTTAAATCCATCAATACTTGGATCAAGTGTGTTAGAAGCAGAGGAATCTTTATACTGTGCATCTTTATACTTGGGCAGCACGGTGGTTTAGTGGTTAGCATGTTCGCCTCTCAGTACTGAGGTCTTGGGTTCGAGTCCCCATCTGAGCTGAGTTTCCATGTTCTCCTCGTGTCTGCGTGGGTTTCCTCCCACAGTCCAAAAACATGGAGATCAGGTGAATTGGATACTCTAAAAAAATTACCCTGGTGCGTGTGAATGTGTATGAATATATGTATGTATGTATGCCCAGATATGGTTGGCACTCTGTCCTGGGTGATCCCCCTAGTGCTCGATGCAGTCCTCCAGGTGGACGGTTGCTTCCGGTTGAAAGTACGCTGTGAGCGATTGGCTGCCGCTTCTTGCCGTTGAGTGTGTGTAAATAGTGTGTGTTGATTGTGAAGCGTCCTTGGGTATCTTGAAAGGCATGTAACATATAAGTGTAACATTCATTCATTCATTCAAACCAGTTTACAAAGAAGACTTTGCGAGCAGAAATGACGCCATAGCAGTTTTAGCAAAGAAATATAAATGAGCCAAAAAAGGATTGATAAGACAAAGATTAACCTCTACCATAGTAATGAAAAGTGTTTAAAACATCATGATCCAAAATGCAGGAGATCATCAGTCAAGCATGGTGGAGGTAGTGTCACTACTATAACTAGAGCTTGCATAGCTGCTCATGGAATTGGCTTACTTTGTGGATTATGTAAGTCATAATGGTAGCAACAGAATTAATTCTAAAGTCTAAGAAACATTTTTCTGTTGATTTGCTGATGATGGTTTACACAGTAAAACAATGATGCAAAAAACACTGCCAAGAAAATAAAGGGGGAAAGGTAGAATCTTAAAATGGATACCAAAGGAAGAAACCGTAAAACAAAAAATCCTGAAAGAACCTGCAGAAAAGCCTGAAAAAGAATGCAATGTCTGATGTCTTTGAGCTTCTGAGTTGATGCAGTAACTGCCAGAAAGACATAAACAAACAAATATTAAGTGCTATTTACTTAAATTTACTTTAAAACATGGTGGTTTGCCATGTTCAAATTTCATCACGCTGTGTCCTTGCAAAAAAAAAGTGTTCCCAACTGGTTTTCCATCAGTCTGTTTTGAAAAATACATCTGGATGAAAAAGACAAAATATTGAAAAATACGTTTTATGATGAGGTGCAATGTAATTTTCTGTTAAATATGTTTACAGACCTGAATAGAAAATATTTTAAAATCATAACATGACTGGACATTAAATAAATGAAAGAGTGTCTATATTTTGTGCAATACTGTAATACGTTTTAACTAGGGGTGTGTATCTGTCCAACAAATGACGATCCGATATGTATCTCGATTCATGCGGTACGATACGATTCAGAAACGATTTATTTTAAATTGGACCGATTCGATTTGGTTTGATTCGATTGAGGAGGATTTCGATATGATTTGGTTCAATATAATCGAGTAGGAAATAATACGAGTTACTTGTTTAAAATAGATAATTTACATTATGATTCAACATAAGTTAATATTGAAAATGTGTTTTTGCTTGCTTTCAGATAGATTAATGAAATACTAGAGAACTAGTACAGTTGTTTTTGACATGTGAAGTCAGAAACAGTAAAATACTGTCGCGTTGGGATGTGGTACCGGGACTCCAATGTTTTAAACAAGTCCCCAAAGCCCTCATTCTCCACCACATAGTATGGTCTTAAGTCTTTGACAATGAACTGGGTTATTGAAGCAGTTATTACTTTGGCTCTACCTGAGTTGTGGTTGAGTTTTGGCTGGAAGAAGTCCTGGTTTTCTGTGTTTGTCATGCAGTGTCTTTGGGCTAATGGTGCCAGTGTCCTCATTGCCACTTTCCTCATGTCGTCTCACCAAATGTTCTCTGTTCTTCATTTAAAGATCGAACTTCTTCCAAACTTTAGATTTTAAGCTCGGCAGAGCATTGTACAGTCATGGCCAGACGTTTTGAGAATGACACAAATATTATATTTTCACATGATCTGCTGCCCTCTGGTTTTTATGTGTGTTTGTCAGATGTTT
>BRDA01088548.1:15367-30096 GCA_036984385.1 Crenuchus spilurus
CTCTCTCTCTCTCTCTCTCTCTCTCTCTCTCTCTCTCTCTCTCTCTATTCTCTCTCTCTCTCTCTCTCTCTCTCTCTCTCTCTCTCTCTCTCTCTCTCTCTCTCTCTCTCTCTATCTCTCTCTCTGAGCTGTTTCTGTTCATAAAGGGGCCACTTTAACCCTTGACAGTCCAATTAAAAGCTGCTCAGTTCCCTTCGATTTTTTTATCACACGTCACCAGATACCCATTACAGTGCATGTTCTATATCTGTGTTCTGTACTTAGACAGATTAAAGTACATGTGATAGCAGCGCTTAAGGGCCTTCCAGTGAAGGTGGTAACACAGCAGTGTTTATCAACACATATTCAAGCGTGCAGTCAGTTTGGTTTTAGACTAAAGGAAACTGCCTAAACTTGCCTCAAACTTCAGCTGTAAGACTGATACATTAAAAACAGGCTCTCTTTGAAATTAATTTAGGCATCAGGTGTGAAACACATTTGCTTAAGTGAGTTTAGGTAACTGTAGAATCAGCAATGAAATCGGAGATGTCCTTTTGTGTGATTCCTGGCATGGGTGTGACAAGAAAATTGACCCCAGGTAATAAAAAATGCACCCATTGCTGTTTGCAGCATGTATTCAGGTTGTTTAATCAGACTCAGGTGTATTTCTCCAATCATCTCATCAAACAGCCCTGCCAGGACATAATAAAATACAATCTAATAGCAGTAGTTTTAGGATGACTGGATTAAAGAAGGCCAAGGCTCAGCAACCACACTTAGCAATAACAGAAAGTATTACAAAAGCCATTCAAGTGAAAGTTCTCCTGAGCAGTGTGACAGGCTGGAGAACGAGGAGATCAAAAGATAGCAGAATGCTTCAAAAAACAAAACAATGTGCAGTTGTAAGGATGCTTAAAAAGCACATCTCCGCAATGCTACAGGTTTTGTGCAGTGACCATGAAACTATGTACCACCATGCAGATTAATCACAGGCCGGGGAAGGTGAGGATGTGGTCATTAGAACTTTGGTTAAACAAACAGTGCACACTGTACTGGGCATATAACAATGTCTACAGGGAAACTTTGTGATTAACAATGACATCTTGGAGGGTGTCTTTCCTTACTTTCCTACTTATCTCTCCTCTGTTTAGCCTATGCATTCTAGTCATAGTGACTTAATAGTGTTGTTGACAAATTTGGTCCCTAAAAAGCTATGCGAGTGTACAAAAAAGTGAAAAAAATGTGATAAAAAAGTATAATTTGCCAAAATTGAGCTTTCATCACATTACAATTGTGAATTTTCTGTAATTTATAAAATACATTCTGAGATGCTGATTAGCAAGTTCGCCTGTTAGCATTCATGCAATGACCACAAAGTTCCTTAATCAAAGAAGTAGGCAATGTAAACATACCACCAGCTTGCAATCAGCTGTTTTAAAAAGAGATTTTTAAAACACTCACACTAACAAGAAAGTGAATGTTTAAAAAGGGTGTTTACCAGAGTGGGGATGACGTGGTGGGTGGAAGAATGATGCTTTCTCAATAAGATGCCCATCAACCATCGATTGGTCCAAGTCTACACCATGCCATACAAGCTCAAACCACTGCATCAAATGGCACTTACTCAGTCCAAAGTTTGGCTAAAAGGTTTGTTTATGCTAATTAGTTCATTCTCTGAAAGGAAAAAAAGCCCCATGGCTCAATCCTGGAACCAAACTCAATTCTCCGTCACATCAAAGCAAGTTAAATGTCTTCTGGACTACTCAAAAAACTTCCAATCATCAAAAATTCACAAAACAAAAAAATCCAACTATGAAATGAGTACACGAAAATATTTAATGTTGTCAGCATTTAAAAAAGCATTGTATTGTTTTCTGGTAAAGTAAAACTGTGTGACCATTATGCTGGCAGAAGTGCCAAGCTGAAACGAGTTTGATGACATCAGCTGCCACCCACTAGCCAGGCATCTGTTACTGTGGTGTAATAGACCTGTTCCTAGCAGTGAGGCCATTTTGTCATGTCTAAACACCTCCAATTAATGAGAACCCCCCATTACCTCCTTCTGCTCTCCCTCTTTCATGGCAGTCACAGCTCAGTGAAGTCCAGCTTTCTTCTGCTTTTACTTGCAGAGGTCTCAGCTGAGTTACATCTTTGAACTTGTGTGGAGAGCAGAGCTATTGGCCTTGAGCTCTGTTGTCAGATTTGATGCTACAAATCTTATTTATTATTAGTATTTATTTATTTATTTATTTATCTCTATTTATATCTCTATCTATCTGTCTGTCTCTCTCTGTGTGTGTGTGTGTGTGTGTGTGTGTCAATATATCATGTATGATTCTACATTTGCACGGTGCATTGTATGTACAGTATGCACATTAAGCTGATACCTTGTAGACTCGTGATTAGTGTTCAGCATTCAGCATTCTGGTTATGTGTTTACAGTGCGTTTGGATGTATCACTGCAAAATTCAAAAAGGAAGAATATAGTGAGATATGCAATCAGTTGCATTACTTTACATTTTCTTATTCACTCTATATTTTACTCATTTCTCTGCAGTTTCTCTGCAAGAACCAGATTTTTTAAGTTAAGCAGTAAAAAAATAGTCATTAACATCATTTCTTATTAATTTATTTGCTTTAATTTATTTACTTTTATAAACAAAGTTACCAAAAATGACTGCTGTACATCTATTATCTATTATCTTGTATCGTGATATGTAACATATTGTGAAGTTGCTGGCAATTCTCAGTCCTAATCCAACTACATACGTTTACACATATAAGAATGCATACACAAGCAAACTAATGCATTTAAAAAGTGAGTATAACTGAGTTAGAACAGCAGTCTTCAAAAGAGGCCATTTTCAAAGTGGAATCGCTCATCCACAAAATGCATTTTGTGTGTAGTTTGTGCACTTCTGGAGCATCTCTTCTTGAAAGCCATTTTATGCACTACTACTTCGATATGCTCATTGAAGAGTAAAAAGCCTGCTTCTCCTTGATGTTCCCCAACACTATTTTCTATTTCCTTTGCGTTGCACGTGAGCCTCTGTCGCACATTTAACGTACTTATGAAAACAATACTGCGGGACAGTTTGCCCACTCCTGGCTGCCCTGTTTCTCGTTTATTGCCCTTTTGATAAGACTACGGCCACTACATTGCCAGCCAGTTGTTCAGTCTCTATAAATCTGTGAAACACAAACTGCTAAGAGCTGAATCATATATCAGTCCATTATTCTGCCAGGGCTTCAGTGTATTAAACAAATGGATCAGCCTACAGCTGCAGAGAGGAAACTAGGGGGGGAGGGGGCAAAGGTTATTGTCTAATTTAAATCTTGGCTGCCTTCCCAGGCCTGTGCCACATTCCAATTTGTGGCTGTGTAGCTTGGCGCTCCTGACAAAAGGGCCTTGCTGAAAATGCTGCTGTGGCCGCCCTCCAGAAATGTGTCGAGAAATCAAGCGATCAACAGGTCGGCAGAAGATTAACAGTGTGACTGGAGCTAATTAGCGTAAATTACGAGACTGCGAGGACATGCATGTTTGGTTTAGGTTTGATGCAACATTTATCTCCGTATTTTTTTTTTTCTGCCAATAACAACAACATCGTAAACACGTGTAATCAAAGCCTTTATTCACCTGTTACAGGAAGAGCCTGATTTGGTTACAGATTTGAGATGTTAAGTGACAACAGAGGAGAGAATTTATAGGCACAACGACAGGTGTAGCTTCACCAGCTCTGACACGTTCACTTATCAAACGTATATCAATTACTCCCCATTCATACTTAACTGACAACCTTGTAGCAAAATAAGCTTTTTAAAATGTAGCGGCTTGACAGCTCCACATTGGCAAAGGGTTTGTTTCTCCTTGCTGACAAGAGCAATCTGTTCTGAGTACCTTGTTCATTTATTCCCCCCACATTTACACCTGAACTGTCATCTTAAACATTTTCCATTTCAAAAGAACAGTGAGATTATGATAGCAGCGTTGGGGGAAATTACAATGCCTAATCTTCGCCATTCATTTCTCGTCATTATGGTGACATTTTAGAGAGCTCGTGAACAAAGGCACACTAAAGGATTCGTTCAGTTGCACTGTAAAATTATTCCTCTCCCGAATGCAGGGAGACGGCAGGAAGATCAAAGGAAATGTGAAATATGACAGAATAAAGAATTACTGGAATTGTGCTATGTTTTTCGGGGATTTCATTTCGGGATAGGGTGGAAGGAGCTTGGTTTAAGCAGCAAAACAGTTATTATGGAAAGAAAACCCACTTTTTAGTGGATGTATATATTTTTTTATCTTTATTTTAGACTCTGACACTAAAACAACAGCCAAAAAAGGGAGCATTCCTCTTTGCATGGTGGTTTCTTGAAGGACAAAATCAAGCTAAGCATGCGGTCACCTCTTAATGTGCGTGTCAATCATCCCTATTCCAAGAAACAGGCTGCTATTTTAACACTTAGAATTTAAACATGAAATGGTCTTTTCTTCCAGATTTTCCAAACGGCGGATGAAATAATGACTTTAACAGTCTCAGAATACAGAAAAATACCATTTACTCTGATATAGGCTATAAGGTAACCTAGAATCATGAAGGAAATACCATATATTAGTGTATGAAAATTATACTGCTGAGCTGCTTTTGCAGTACTATCAAAATTCACTGCACGTCATTGATCTTACAATGAAATGCATATTTAAGTTGCTTCCTTCTTTAAAATGTAGTATCCCTTCACTGGCATTCATTTTTGTTGACCCACTACTGTCAGAATACACTTATGATTGTGCTACAAATGTGTTTTAGTTATAGTCACTTTGCCTCAGTTTTACATTAAGATCCATCAAATGTACTGAATTTGTGCCCCAACCTCATCTTAAGGCCAAATGGGAAAATGTGCAGCACCAAAATAAATGGGAATACACAGACTCCAGAAAAACAGCCCACTAGCCAAGCATCTTCCCCAATACATGTAACAGCATAGCTCTCCACAGTCATCTGTCTTCATTAGGCCAGTGTGTTTGACCTGTTTTTCAAGCTCTCTGTCGCATGGAAGAGGTCTGCAGGGACCTGGAGTGTAGGCTACACTTAGCACAGTTTGCTTGGGTCTACACAAGGCCTCAACCTTGATACAAATTGCTCAGACAATTACTGACAATAACAGGACAAGTCAAGCCCATAGTAGACTGCTAATCCGAAGTGTGTCAGTAGCAGAGAACACCCGTAGCACTGTGTGTAAGGGAAGGAGAACTATTTCCACTGTCATTCTGTCACCAGGCAGTTTAGTCAAACACAGGAAAGCAGAATTAGCAAACACAGAAGGAGACTTCATCTTGCCATTCACCTCTGTTAAAGACATCAATGCCGTTAACTGGGTTTGATGGAGACTGTCAGACGTTGCTGCGTTTCTGAATGAGTGTGAACTCAACATGCGTCATTCTGTCCAAATTTGGAACAATCACCTTCAGAAATGAAGGGATAATGAAGAGATCTCCAGTTCGCTCCCTGCGATGGGTTTATCATGTGTCGGCCAAATGAATATTTCTTAGATTGTGCAAGGTATCCGGTGGCCTGCAGGAAATCTGCCTATGGATGTTCATTCTTCCCCTTTCAAAAGAGCAGAGATTTCCTTTCAGGGATGATCCTTCTACAAGGTACGTCTGTAATCATTCCCTTTATGAGGGTCAGTATTAAAATGGCGCTCGGGTAAAAATCGAAAAAATTGACAGCTCCAAAGATCAAGTGAGGCTTTTATTTCCCCCTGGTCTTTCATTTCATCCAGTGATATTCAAATCAAACTCCCTGTGACTGATGCAGTCTAATCTGTCATTCCACTCTCTAGCCAGAGGCGCTGCGTTTCACACACTGGTAGAGATGCTGTCAGATCAGAGTTGTCATGTATAACAAAGCATGTTTAAGGGATAATTAGGGCCAGATGGCTGTTTCTGGTGCCAAGCTAGACAGACAGTCCATATGCCCGTCTGTGGCACATCTGCATGACTGTAAGCTAGACTACTCTCACAAGTGTCAGTCATTGTGGTCTCTATTGCTTCGATGACATGCTCCTCCTTTGTTAGGATGAGTTAATGATCATATGCTGCTAGAGTGTGGTGGTACAAACACGATCTGGGCAACGTTCCCTACTGCACAAGTAAATGGACAACAAATGGCTAATTCACATAGAGCTAAACAATCAAGCTGGACATGAAATGGTAATGATCAGCCAATTATGTAGTCATAGGCTTCAATTTCTTTCAGTGTTACTACCATTTGCATTTTGATGACCCTCAAGCTTAATGCCTTTCAGCAAGACAACTTAAACCTACGCTGAATAGAAGTCCTACTGTGTAGCCAACAGCATCTAATTCTCAGCTACGTCCATAAATTAAAACTAGCAGAGTGATGTTATACAACACATTTCCATATATTATGCTGTGAAAAAGAAATCTCTCATAAATAGACTCATAAAATCGATACAGTCCATGTAACCCCATCTGGGTAATTTTGAAATGAACACTCTGGACTAATTTCGGCAGAACGGCTGCCAGTAACAGTAATATGGACATTAATATCCTCCAGCAAAACCTACATGAACAGGAGTGTATTTGGCTTTGTGCCCTCTTCCATAGCACTTTATTAACTGTGTAGAAATAGCATATAATGCTTTGCATGTTCCAAAACACACAGCTGGCGTTCTGGGGCCTAATTCGTCATTGTTATTCAAGAGCTTGCTCACCCAACACTTAAAACAAGATCCTTCTAGATTCTAATTAAGCACTAAGGTACCTCCCAAGGGTTCTGCTTTGGCAAAGCAAAAGCACTTTGATTTATGTAGCACTTTGTTGTTAGCACTCGCAGGCTCGCCTGTTGTGAACACACCGCTGATGAGTATGTGCATAGAGCAATTACTCATATTTGTTAATTAACTCCCGCTAACAATGTTTTCCTCCACATTGTGATAAAAATGCAGCAGATTGAACACAAATATGCCCCGTTATTTCATGTCTCCACCTACAAGCAATTAAAATGAAAATAATTTGCTGTCTATTGAGCCCTCGCTGGGAGGGGAAACTTTCGAAGCATACCAAATAACGGCCGTTTAGCCAGCACAGCCAGCAATCACACACTACTGATAGGCTTTTAAAGCTCTAATTAGCTCTCAACCTTGTGGCCGTCCGACGGCATCTCTCTAAAGTGTGAGCGCTCGCGCTGGTGAATTACTCCAAATATCACAGCTCTCCTCGGCTAGCCCTTGAGCCTCGCAATCATTAGACACAAACACTCTCACCCACTGCAGAATCACTGAGGTTAGCCACTGCCATTCTCTCTCCCACTACAACACCAGCCAGACCACTTTCCCAGCATAATGTCACTGAGATTAAACACAGTGGCAAAACAGAGTCACTGAGATTAGCTCATTGTTAGGATTACACACAAATTCACAATCACAGATTAAAAAGTAGCATTTACAAAGCTTCAACTTAAAGAAGGAGCTAAGACTAGAAAAACTCAGTGAAACTAAACACAAGTGCTTTGATTAGATACAATCTTAATATTGTCCTAGAGATAATACACTGAGATTAGAAACACTCAGACTCAGACTGCCAACACTGTAATTAGAAAGAAATACCTTCCTTTTACTCAGCAACAAAGGTTAGACACAAATTAGATATTTAAAAAATAGACAGTGCTGTATCCCATTTTTTTCCAGTAAAATTAATTATGTAATCTCATATTTTCACTGTTATAAGAAAAGCTCTCAAGTATAGTAAATGTTTCTTAATCTCTATAGTAGCAAGGATGCATCGGTGGGGCAGCAACTTTTACTTCATATGACAGCTTCTTTCTACAAGTTGTTCATTTCTCCCTAAGCTGCAGATTAAAGATTCAAACGTTGTACGATATCCTTTTGTAAGCATCAATAAAAAATGCAGAAAAAAAATTCTAAAGAAAAACAAAGATTTTTGTTTGCTCACAAATACAAATGAGCACTTATTTCTCCTGCTGAAGGGTGACCTCTTGTGGCACAAACCTGAGTTGCAAGATGAACCCAACATAATGTCCCATTAGTGCTGTGCAGCTTGAATAAATTATTCTTAGGACAAAGCATACAAAAGTGTCTAAATTTGTTGTGTTTAGCAATGAATTGCATGTGAAATCATGAAACACATTTTCTATTAACTTTAAACAGCTTTATAATAACAAAAATAACAAATTTGATATTTAAAGTAATCGCTAAATAAAAACCCTAAGATTTAGGCATGTAGATTCAGAAAGAAAACAAATTTATAAAAGTTTTCAGAGGTTAATATCTGTTAAGCTTGAAAAAAAAAGACTTGAAAGACAATCTTCTTTTGGTCCATTCATTTGAATATAAAACAAATTCTGTTCTCTAAATGCATTGATATTTGCAATGCAACATAAATTGCCTGTATATAAGAGGTATTTTATTTGCTTATTTGATTATTTGGTCACATAATAATGAGTCCTAAAAATAAACTAAAGTTCGGATTGTACTTAAGATGAAGCTGTACACAGAATGTACAGAATGTGTTTTTGCTGCTAAGTGTAATAGTTTCCTACAGATTCCTTCAAGTTCTGTTAATAATAAGGCATTAAGCCTACAGCACATTCACAAGCTATTTATGAATATACACCAATTAGGAAACACATTATTTCTTGTACAGTAAATGCGCCGTCAGACTGAAACTGCCCCTTTCTGTTTCTACTTAATCTCAAATACCTCCATTACAGTGGCCAAGGGACAGAGATAAAGCAGATAGCAACTTAATTGCCTTCAGCCTTTGACAGAACACAGATGAATAGACCTCACATTTCTTTTTTTTGTGGGTGAGAACAAAAATGGCTGATCACCAGGGTAATTACAGATACTGGAAGTCAAACAGTCAGTGTTTCCTTTCTCCAAGTCCCTTCTGCTGCCTCATTACCTTTTTTTAATCCAGATTTTCTATATTCTTTGCAAAATGCTGGTTGAGCTGAGGAGTGGACAGAGTGGTTGGAGCGACCTTAAGCAAACAGTATTTTTTTCATTTTTCTTCTATTTCTCCAAGCCTCTAGTCTCCAGCGATTTGACATGTGAGCCAAGAAAGCAGGAGGAGATGAATGCTCTCCTATGAGAGGTTTATTGGGGTGAGTTAAAGGGGGAATGGTTTTAAAACAATACTCCATTGAACTGAGAAAGCCTTTGCATTGAAGAACTTCTGCTACTGTTGAACAAAGCAGCTGGTGTCCTACATCTGGTGACCCCAAGAAGAGTGGACAAGTGGGCCTATAGAGTCATATTTACACACACAGACACACATACATAGGACATGCTGAAGTCTGCCTTTTCAAAGCCCAACATGCACTGTAGATCTGTTAAATTACATGCCATCCAGGGGCATGTGTTTATTTTTTATATGAGCGCTGGCAGGACTTTAATAATTGAAATAAAAAGCTGCTCGGAGACTGAGAAAAGGTAGCAAGTGAGCTGTAAAACTTCTAAATTCATTTCACTCAAACTGAGCATTTCATTGTCACTGATTTTCTCCTACAAGGTCTTGTCAGAGTGCAACAGTGAAATGACTACAGTCTTCAAAAATGACAACTAAGCAATTCAAAAAGGCATCTTACCTCATACTTTATACTTTAGGCATAAAAGTTACTGTAGAGTGACATATTTTGACAAATATTTCTCCATGAAATGTTTGTAAAAGAACAGAGACCTGGCAGGTAAATTTATCTTCATAAAACTCAAATGGTCCACAGGTTATTTAACTGACACACCATACATACACTGTTTTAAAGAGAAGAATGCTTCTGAATTCTTCTTGGCTTGGATATACAGTTGTTGGAAAAAGAAATAAAACAAGGGTGACAAATTCTGGTAAGCAGGTGTGATAATGGATGGATGGATGGATGGATCTGTACTTTTCCAAGTGGTAGATCTCCAAGACCAGGATTGGGCAATACTGAACTTTAACATCATGAGGATGTTCTTTAATGGTTTATTTATTTTGTCATATTCAATCATCTCATTCAGAAAAAAAATAAAAAGCAATTCCTTGAAACGATGGGCTTTGTGTAACATTTCTGCAAATAAATTATCTGAGTGATACGATTCTTGACTTGGATCAAGGCCGAAAACAGAACCGGCACAGAATGTACTTACTGTGAAATTAAAGGCTGAATAAGATCCATTCTTTCTTTTATTTAAACTTGGACCATCTCCTTCAAAACATCATATTAAATGAGATAGTACTTTCTTTCTAGTATTGTACAATGACCTTTATGATCCTTTCGGAAAACAGGCTCATGATAAAAGGTAACAGAGCCTTAACAGAACAGTCACAAGCTTTCATAAAACCACACAGCGTGTCATTATTTTCACACTATTTCATTATGGCTGGTTAACCTTGGACAACTGTACTGTACCACTTTAATCAAAACCCAGTTAATGCTGTGATGGTACAATGTAATCTTTCAGCAGATGTCTCCCACATCAAGAAATGAAGAGAGAATGAATTAAAAAACAGAAATGAAGAAAGGAAAAAGGATCTCGCAGGTCTCTAGAGAAAACCTGCTTGAGTCCAATTTACCTGTGCAATTTAAAGGAGCTGTGAGGAGGATGAGGAGCGTGAGGGTTGAGG
Source organism: Crenuchus spilurus (assembly GCA_036984385.1). Taxonomy (NCBI): domain Eukaryota; kingdom Metazoa; phylum Chordata; class Actinopteri; order Characiformes; family Crenuchidae; genus Crenuchus; species Crenuchus spilurus. The sequence continues at coordinate 25,998 of BRDA01088548.1, forward strand.
AGGGTTAGAGTTGCTTTTCATTGATCTGGCACATAAAGCGGTTATGCAGATAAAACATACCAAAGCTTTCAACTTTGGCTGTCGCTAAAGAACATCCTGTTAAAAGCTTACAAAGTTTTCTGCTTATATGTTCATCAAAAGCATGCAAACAGTGAATACTGCGCCAGTGACCCCTGTAATTCGGTTTTGTCTGCTACTGCAAGAAATCGATTTAAACTGAAAGACATGTATTGAACATGTTACTACTGGATTCTCAATATGAATAATAGATACTGATGTTGTTGAAATGCAATGGAAGAATTCCTCATGATATTCCCAAATTTCCCAAAGTAATTAACATGGTCGTTAGAAGAAGAACCAATATAAAAATTATGGGCTGTTATCAATATGTGATCTTGTACATGCATGTATTGGATAATGCCAATATACAACTTTACAAAATGTACAAAAATTTGACACCTCTGGATTAACTTTAGACAGATATGCATTAACTAAATAATTCACATTTGATGCCAAGGCTTCAGATTGTCATATTTAAACAAAGCAAGCAGTGTGACTGTTTTCAATGAAATTCTACTGAGTAATCATCAAGAGGAGCTTGAAACTCAAAATCAGTGTCAAACCGTGCTGTCAAAAAAATAAAAGAATTATAAAAATAAAATAAATTGAAATGCCAGAGTGATAAATTACATCACCTTCACTGTAATATTTTTGGGCTGCTCTTCTAGTGTACAATAAACGTGTCATCAAACATCAGCCAAATCTAAGCATTGGTGGATATGCCCAAAAAAGCAATTACCGGTACCGATCAATATTGATATCATATATTCAAAATAGTTCTAATTTATCATAGTGGGTGGGTATTATCATCTCAATCTCAATATGAAATTCAATACAATGCAAGTATCACCACTACACTTAAAAAGATTTCCATGTTTATTTGAGCTTGTTGCAGTTGAGTCACAATCCAAAAGCTGTCCAGCAATATATTAGATATATATTTACTTCAGCCAAACTCTATTTCCTCCACATATTTGTCTGACAACACTTGCAAAATCAAAGTTCCTCTCACCATATTTCATTTAGCAAACAATCAGTAACATCTTTCTAAAATCCTGCAACCTGAGTGATTTCTAATGTTGTGGTAGTGGGTATGTGGGTATGTATAGCCCCACCCCTTGTCAATACTTTCCCCATTAGCTCCAGATGGGAACCAGCTGCTCTGCTTCCCTAATACGACTTTATTAGAACCTAAATGCAACATCCAGTTGCACTGTAGTACAGAGGGACAGACTGGCGTTTTTGTTAAGGATGCTTCTGAGGCCAATAAAAATCACATCAGCAATGAAGCAATCACTGTACGATTTTTGGAAAGCAACTACAAAGCAGCCACTCTCCACTTTTAATATGCACATGAAATAAATATCAGCACTGAGGGAAACCATATGTTTCTATGAAAAGCTCACACTGCTTCAATCATCTTTTCTTTTCTTCCCCCAGAGTGGAGTTAATGCTCACCGAATTCTCCTGTTTTATACTCATTCCATCTTTTTTGCTCAACATCAAACCCGAAAACGTGTCGAAATGTGTTACAACATGATCAACCTCAAACACGCTTACATTTAGCCACATTAATAAAGAGAAGAGCTGGAAATGGAGGAATCTGTACGTCGTCGACTTTGCAGGAAACTGGAGGTTTGTATTACAATGGAAAACATGCAGTCATGGACATGAAAACAATTTCATGGTTGGTGAACTGGAAGACAGTGCAAACATGTGTGTGAAAGGTCCCTGTTTTTCTCCATGTGTCTGATTCACTATCATCTCTGCACAAGCTACAGTCTAATGATTAATTGCTCTGGGTAGTTCTGTCAAGCACAGCCGAAAGGATGAGCTTCCAGGCTTTTAGAGTGAGTGTCCTTGGAGCATGAGAGTATACAGAAGGCAATTTTTGTTTAGGCCTGCACACAGAGTAACAGAGAGTACCTTCTAAATGACATTTCTGTAAATAGGGACATACCAGCTATTCGACAGTGAAGGTTTGATACAACTGAAGGGCAGAGAGCCGTCAGGAAATCAAATGCAATATAAATCTGAGCTTTTTGTGATGAAGATGAGGTGGGGTTCTAATCTACACATTGAGATGAATCAAATCCTCTCAAGGACAGGGCTCTAACAACAGAAAAATGAGTAGAGGAACAAAATGAGTTTGAGAGGCTAAGGGAAAAAGAAAGAAATAGAAAGTGCATAATATCTAACATTTCATTTAAAATTATGGCAAATTGCCTTCCCGGGGAAAACAAAGGGTCTTTATTCTTATCAGTCTAATGCACTCCTATAAAAGATCCCATTAAAATCCAGGGAGAGGATGATGGTGCTTTTCCAATTTATATTAGCTTTTTTGTAGAGACTATTAAAGTTTATTTATTGGGTGAAGATGACTTTAAATGGCATGGTATTGGTGCTTGGGCAGAATTGGATTAGGAGGGATTTGGACATTACCCCGCTACCTCATAGTAGTGTATGACGTTTTTGGATGGGGGGTTGAGCGGGGCTAGATGAAGGATCAGTAACTGATGACCTTTCTAAGCCAATAGCAAACACACACATGGTTACCCGATTTCCATAACACAGCACCCAGCTGTGCCTGAGGACCTTTCCTGGTTGGGAAATCCCAGAGAATCGCAGGATGAGAAAACATAAACATTGTAGAGTGGCAGTGGTGAAAGAATGTCAAAAGGAGCTTTTGGCCATTCCACACTTGAGTCTGTGGCATTACTGCAAAGGTGGTCTTACATTTGTTGGAGCAGAACAAAAAAGAGATGTTACCTCCCCTGGTTGTTTTCAGTGCGTTCTGTTTGCACATTCAAATTAGTCTTTTATTTACTCCCACTCTCTGAACTCTTTGCTCACTGAGCCTTACTAGTATTTGAACACCTGCTGTTTTTGTCAGTCTGTACAGGGGCGACCAGGAGCCACAGAGGACTGTGGGTGCATATAGTGCAACTAGGAGTGGTCAAACAAAAGATCGGTATGATTACACCTCATCATCTGACACGTGATATTAGACACTTCATTTTCCTGTCATATTAATGAGGGCAGGGGGTTCTCTCGCTTTCCTCTTCACTACAAATGGATGTCAAAATTGAGACTAATGTCTAGTAGAGGTGTGAACCTTCACTGATCTCACGATTCGATTACGATTATCATGTCAATGATTCGATTTGATTACCAGTAGTTTTCGCGATGCATCACGATGTGGCACACAGAATTTTCTGTATTATTTCATTTGGTTGCCAGGCTCTGCACACCGCATGTGACTTGTCCAGATTGTGTTTCCCAGTCAACTCGTAGAATCCAAAATATGTCCATACTTTGGCTTTTAAAACATTTGGTGTGTTTTTAATCTCAAGCTCGCGACCTGTCTCCGCCATTTTTGCTATTACACATGCAATAAATGACGTTATCACGTTATAATCGATTGGTCTGTGGTCTGTAACTGCATCAATGCTGAACTGCCCACGCCCGCATTTCGATGCATCGATTATATGATTAATTTCAACACCTCTAATGTCTAGGTAAAATAGATAGATAGATAGATAGAACCTCACTGCTATGATTGATTGATAGATAGATAGATAGATAGATAGATAGATAGATAGATAGATAGAGCATCACTACTATGATTGATTGATAGATAGATAGATAGATAGATAGATAGATAGATAGATAGATAGATAGATAGATAGATAGAGCATCACTACTATGATTGATTGATAGATAGATAGATAGATAGATAGATAGATAGATAGAGCATCACTACTATGATAGATAGATAGATAGATAGATAGATAGATAGAGCATCACTACTATGATAGATAGATAGATAGATAGATAGATAGATAGATAGATAGATAGATAGATAGATAGATAGATAGATAGAGAGAGAGAAAGAGAGAGAGCGAGCGAGCATCACTACTATGAATAGTGCAGCATCCAGGCTCTGTTCTCGGGCTGGATAGGAAATTACAATTACAGTTACAATTTGATTTTGAACCAATAAAGAGTGCTGCAGTTGTAAAATTGTAGTTTTTCAGTG
>BRDA01088549.1:0-14396 GCA_036984385.1 Crenuchus spilurus
GGTGTGTTTGATCAGGGAGATCACCAAACTGGGCAGGAATGCGGCTCTCCAGGACCAGGGTTGGCCACCCCTGTTATAGGAGAAGGAAAAAACTTTCTTCGCTTTGAATGGAAGTCAATGGAACCAGCCGTTATTCTAAGTCAATTTGGGCCATTTCTTTTGATCGGCTCATCATGAAATTTACACACAATGTACAGAGTAACAGGCATTTTCAAATGGTCAGAATCTGAAAAATGAACTCTGCATATGTAATTCATGCAATGGAACTTAAATGTGAGACCTGAATCAAACTGAAGTTGCTTACATGTTTTCTGACACTGTGACATAATCTGTGACAAAAGCAAGCCACACAGTAAACAACAGTAGTAGTAACTGTCTCAGAGCCTGAATTTCAGCTGCATTCTTTTCATTTTTACAGACAACAGGATATTATCAAGTTTCAGGCACCACATACGTAAGCAAGCTTATTAAATGTGATTTGTCTGATGGTTGTTTGATTTCTCCTTGAACAATAACTTTAAAGACAGTTTGACTATGTTGACCTCCCCTCAGACATAAAAAGCTTCCATCCAGAACCTAAAGGGGTCAAATGAGAGATTGGCGAAGGAGCCGCCATGCTCAACAGGCCAAGTCACCCATGCCTCCAGGCGGTTTATGTAAGCAGCCATCTGTCAGCAAGCTGGGCTGGAAGACTGAGGTCAACTCTTAACAACAAAATGACCGAATGAACTGATCAGATGAAGGAGTTCAATAAAATAGCTTCAATCCATCTGTCTGTAGATGTTCTTTGTTGGATGTTTGACTGTGTTAACAAGGCCAAAGAGGAACTGTGTGTCTACTGCCAGAGGAGAGATACAACCAACAAAACCTTGGTCTCTCTCTCCTCTTGTTTTGACAGCTTAGCATGTGTACCGTTCAGCAAAGAACACCACCAGCAGGAGTCAAAGATACTACAGCCTTCACAACACTGTCCTGAACTCCAAGTTGCTGTTTTCAGAACAGCAGGAGTGTGCACATCTCTTGATGCCTGAACACAATTTCTAAATCCCCAACATTCAGAATGTGCCCCAGCAATGTCCAAACAAATACAAACAAGCCCACAGACTCTGCTGTGATAAGCTGAAAAGTAAAAAAACAGGACACAGGGATGGGGATTAGAGGATGACCAATTATGGGCTCTGACTGATAACCGGAGATGATATTTACCATGTTTTCATTATTGGAATCAGCACCTGAACTCAATTTCCATTCCAATAAAAGCATTTTTTGTTAAATATGCAAATTTGTATCACAAACATGATAAAAAACACACTTCTGTAGTCTGGCATAATGTCCCGGCCACAGTACTATTTGTTTGGAAGAAATGTGGACATGTCGAGTAAATCCAGTCATTTTTCTACATCTGAAAAACATTACAGCATCATGTACAAGTAGATTTTTGTTCATAATTTACTTCAGAAAGGGTGATTATTGTATTAAGTATCACAACACAAATCTCAAATTTTGAGAATATTTTTTAGTAAACTGCTATTCAAACAGTATGAACACTAAAAGAAACAAAAAAGGCTTGAAATAGATCACTTTACATTACTTTTTGAATGAAATTATAAACACAAATGTAATATTGTTTATTATATTCTCATTTTTGCGATGCACTAGTAGGTAAATTCAATGCAAACTGTGAGGAAAAAATAGCATGATTCACACTATAAATATAAAATTTATTGTAAATTAATATCATCCAAAACATCACTTATTAATGTCCTTGGTTGCCAATAATTGGCTCTGGAAAAAACTAAAATAAATATTATACATTCTAGACATTCAGTGGTTTTTCATTATTTAAAAATGTTCTGTATTGTAGATTAATACTAAAGTCTAAACTATGAATAAACACATCTGTAATTATTTAGTAAACAAACAAGTAAACAAACCAGAATATGTTTATAGTTTACATTCTTCACAGTAGGCACCTCTGGCTTAGATGCAGCTTTTTTCTCAGACAGCTTTATGAGGTAGTCACCTGGAACGGCTTTCAGTTAACAGCTGTGTCTTGCCAACAGTTCATGACTTGCATTTCTTGCCCCTTTATTGTGTTTGAGACATCAGTTGTGTGTCTACTTTGAAGAATCTAAAATCTAAAACATATTTTGGTTTAACACTTTTAAATGTATTGCATGATTCATTATGTGTTCCTTCATAGTCTGGATGACTTCAGTATTAATTTATAAATATATAATAAAATAAATAATAAAAACATTGAATGAGAAGATGCGTTCAAATATATATATATATATATATATATATATATATATATATATATATAAAAATCAACACCTAGTGGTGAAATGACAAATATTTAATTTCACGGCAATTCAAGACATTTTCACAATACAAAGTATTGCATTTTTTTTAAGTTGATAAGTTGGAAAAAGACCAACATATTCATTTAATGCTGTACTGCAGTCAACCCAGTTAACCACAACTAAATATGCTCTTTGTAATGAAGCATGAGGTGGTCAGCATTTTTTATAACTAGTGATGCTGTTCTGCATAAAAGCATATTGTGATGTACTCTAACAGATTTCTCATAACAGTGTATAATGTCATATTGTACAACCCTACCCACTCCTAGATCTAAATATACAGAATTGGCTCAGGTGGTGGGTAGGCTGCTGACAGTAGAACTGGCCTGATAATCAGTCTAGCTAACAGCACATCTGCTTCTGCCCCCCTTGTTATCTCTCACGTTCTAGGACAGACGTGCTACACTAAATACACATACAGTTCTAGAAAAGTTGCAGATGTAAACTGTGAGATCATTAGTTATACCAAATCTAATCTTCATACCAAAGAGAACACTGATAAATATGGATATTTTTCCATATTTAACTGACATGAAATTAAGAAAAAAGTACCTGTAAACTGATGGGCAGTTACTACTTATGTCATAAAAAATGCATTGTACAGAATCTTATTAAAAGGTGCAATAAAATACATGTATTCAGTATGTAAAATGAGAGCATAGCTAAAGAAAAATTAAACAGTGAAGAGGTGCACGGAATGCAAGAGAAGTACGTGAATGAGGCGAAAGGGAAGAGCAAAAGTAGTTATAAATGAATTCCACTCAAAATTGGGTGGAAACAGAAGTTGTAAAGTCAGACATGTAGCCTATAGGGTTGTCACGATACCAAGTGTAGTAGCACAATACTCGATACCAAATCAATACTAATCAATAAAAATAGTCTGGAGATAAAGTTAAAATCACTAAGCACTGTCACACCAAATGTTTATTTGGTAGAACATAGATCTCTCTGATCTACATTTTTACAGATTAACTAACATGTACATTCTTTTTTTATATTTAATCTGTTAACAAATTAAAGTAAAATACAGTAAAAATGCAGAAAATATGGTGCCAAAATAGTGCAATAATTTTTTTAATGTATATAAAATTAGAATATAGAATTGTTTGCCAAATTTAAGTACTGAAACTTTGGTTTGGAGGTACAGACAAGATTATTAAACTGTGCTTTTTGTCTGATTTTGGATTGGGCCTGCCTCTACCTTGACACGCACTTCTCCAGAAATGTAACTACACATCATGTCGACGCAGCAGATGCGAGTGGTCCGCCACACAGCCTTTGTATTTCTATTTACGGAGAGGCTCACCAAGGAAGTCCGAAAATACAAACATCTGTATGATTCCTCATCGCAGTACTGTGAGGAAGTCAACACAGCACACCAAGGAACTCAACCAGTGGCATAGAAACCCTACCTAGTGTTTGTTCTGTGTAACTGAAGCGTAACAGAAAGACCAATGCAGAAGTATAAATGCATAGTACAGTGTAGGCAAGGCGGCAGGCTACGCTGTAGGCAACATGGTGAAGTATAATTGGCCTTAAGTCTGTGTAACTATGTTGCTTCATTGAGGCTATCACATTCCCTTATAGCTAACACATTATTGCTAGTTCGGGACACTACAAAGCAGATTTTGTTCAGTGTTTCTGAGATGTCTGAATCCTCTAATAAACGGAACATTTTCTTTTATTTTCCTGATCAAACATTCATCTTATTTTCACTGTGCTGACATGCTGAACTGAGACAGACGTATATCAAAATGAATTATGATTTTTACAATTCGTAAAACTGCAGTCTTCATGTGAGCAACACAGGCAAGCTCTTATTTGTAACTGTAGTAAAGTGTGACAGAGGTTTAGAGAGAGCTGAGAAAGCCTGCACATGATGTACCATCACAAGTAATGTCACAGCTGAAGGAACATGAAGTAAAAAGCACACATGGCTACAATAACGGCCATGAAAAGACAACCAGTGGCCATGAATTTCTCATGACAGCTCAATGAGGAGCGTTACCGTATCTCCACACCCAGCATGAACTCTCTCCCTCACCTGCCCTAGCGGTCCTCTTTAATGCATGCCTCTTGATGCCTCTAATTACAGTCCGATGTTGGGCTCTGTCTGGCTCTTACGTGTCTGATATCCTGTGTCAGAGGGGAGCAACCCGAGCACTACTCCACACCTCCAGGCCACAGACTGGATCACAGGGTGGAGCGTGCTGAAATGAAGCAGAGAGGAACATATACTGCATGTGTCGGAGAAGGTGCCAAACTGCAGTTCCACTCCACAAGCAGATAAATCAGATTTTCCACTTGAGTGAGTCAAAGCTCATTGCTGGGCCTTAAGAAGGCAGGGGAAGATGGTCAGAGGTGACTCAAAATGTCTCCACTGATATAGACTTTCTGGTATAACATTCATACCTAGAATTAATCTTGATACTAAAAAAACAAGCAATTCAGTCATTATTCTTCAAAACAGGAATGTATTCCTTAAAGCAGGGGTTCTCAACTGGTCTTAGCCCAGGATCCACATTTTCTCATGGTCATTAAGTCACGACCCGCTTGTAATGATTACAAACCAAACAAATTTATTTTTTAAATCTAGCCTTGAGATTTCAGGGTGGACATGACAGGTGGGGTGGGGCAGGGGTGCTGGAACATAAATTAAATTAATATTATGGATTACATTACTATTATTAAACTAATAACTATTATTATTATTACAATACATTACTTACAAATTATGATTTATATTTTACGCATTACTATTAAAAATATACTAATAATAACTATTAAGAGTTATTAATAATAAAATATTACAATTTATATTTATCATTAATAAATTATTAATATTATTATATATTATTTAATATTTATAAAGTGTTAAAAGCATGTAGCATAAAATTAATCACCCAATTCTGTGTTTCCCTTATTCAGTCAACTTCACTCATTACCACCAATTTTACACTTATATTTGGACTGTATGGTCAACAGACCTCATTTACATAAATAAGCAGAAATTCTGAATTTTTTTGAGAATAATTCCACTTAGAGGCTTGTAAATGGACAGCGGTAGGTGAAGTTGAGCTGCTAGCTAACTTGCAAAACACGTTTACTGTTTGATGAAGTGACAGCGGGGACGGTCAATAGCAAGAAACGGTAGAGCCAGTTGATGAGCTTGTGGTCAGTCTAAACAAAAATCCACATTTCAAATGGTTATATCTGCGTTTTGCCACCTTGCCTCTGAAAATTACAAATTTAAAGAGTAGGGTAAGGGGCAAATGAATGGTGGTTACCATGGCAGCGAGAATGCTGCAAGCATCTGACGCTGCCTCTCTGTGTCTTTTTTCAAGATAAAAGATGAGTACAAAATCAGATAAGCATTAATTATTTTTCATTTTTAATATTTTTTAAAATTTAACTGTCTGTGACCCACCCAGAACGTGTCCGCAACCTACTTTTGAGTCGCGACCCACCAGCTGAGAATTGCTGCCTTAAAGGACCTTAAAGACAAAACAGGACTGAGAAAGCCAGGCAGTAACTAGACAGCTGAATTACTAACACAGGCAAAAATCCTCAAATGAAGCTTCATAGCTGTGTTAAAAAAATGTAACCTTTTAAATAATAAATTCTTAAACAAAGGGAAATGGCCTATAAAATGTCACTGGATTGTGACACTGAAACACTGCAGCCTGAAGCTCTGCTCACAAGCATGGCAAAGTAAGGCCTATTAAATCCAACAGCTTCTCCTACAACAGCTCTCAGAAGCTCCTCTTATGAGCTAACCCATAAGAGCCCATGGTGATGTGTCACAATTTCATAAAAGTAAAAAAAAATGCTCCTTAAATTGCTTTTTCCTTTCTCAAGTCCTCAAGTGATTTATACTGAACATCCTGAGTTCACCCATACATTTGTCATGTGGCTTCATTTAGAGAATACTTCTGTGAGGTAGTCTTATTTTTATACAGCTGGCCTAGCACTCTGAAAATGAAAATGGTTAAGGTCCACAACGCAGGAGAAGGCTACAAGAAGGTAGTAAAGAGTTTTCAGGTTGCCATTTCCTCAGTTCAAAATGGAATTAAGAAAAGGCAGTTAACAGGAACAGTGGAGGTCAAGACAAAGGTCTGGAAGACCAATCAATTTTTTAGGCAGCTACTGTTGTACTGTCGTAATATGTAGGATTGCTAGAAAGGCAAATCAGAAACCCCCGCTTGACTGCAAAACATTTAATAGACTCTGGATTTGTGGTTCATTGTTCTGCTGTTCAGCAACACCTGAGCAAATATGGCCTTCATGGAAGGGTCATGAGAAGAAAACCTTTCCTGCATCCTCACCACAAAATTCAGCATTAGAATTTTTGCAAAAGGACATCTAAACAAGCCTGATGCATTTTAAAAACAAGTCCAGTTAAAGTAGAACTCTTTGGCCACAATGTTTAGAGAAAAAAGGGCAGAGAATTCCATGAAAAGAAGCCTTCACCAACCACTAAGCATGGGGGTGGATCAATTTTGTTTTGGGGTTGTGTTGCAGCCAATGGCAAGCACTCTGAAAATGAAAATGGTTAAGGTCCACAACGCAGGAGAAGGCTACAAGAAGGTAGTAAAGAGTTTTCAGGTTGCCATTTCCTCAGTTCAAAATGGAATTAAGAAAAGGCAGTTAACAGGAACAGTGGAGGTCAAGACAAAGGTCTGGAAGACCAATCAATTTTTTAGGCAGCTACTGTTGTACTGTCGTAATATGTAGGATTGCTAGAAAGGCAAATCAGAAACCCCCGCTTGACTGCAAAACATTTAATAGACTCTGGATTTGTGGTTCATTGTTCTGCTGTTCAGCAACACCTGAGCAAATATGGCCTTCATGGAAGGGTCATGAGAAGAAAACCTTTCCTGCATCCTCACCACAAAATTCAGCATTAGAATTTTTGCAAAAGGACATCTAAACAAGCCTGATGCATTTTAAAAACAAGTCCAGTTAAAGTAGAACTCTTTGGCCACAATGTTTAGAGAAAAAAGGGCAGAGAATTCCATGAAAAGAAGCCTTCACCAACCACTAAGCATGGGGGTGGATCAATTTTGTTTTGGGGTTGTGTTGCAGCCAATGGCAAGGGGAACATTTCACGGGAAGAGGGAGGAGTGGATTCAATGAAATTCCAGGAAATTCTGGAAGCAAACATAACACTATCTGTAAAAAAGTCCCCAGATCTGAACATCATTAAAAAAAAATGTGGACAGACCTCAAAAGAGCAGTGCATGCAAGATGGCCCAGGAATCTCAAAAAATAGAAGACTTTTGCAAGGAAGAATAGATGAAAATCCCTCAAACAAAAATTGAAAGACCCTTGGCTGGCTACAAAAAGTGTTTACAAGTGGTGATACTTGGTAAACAGGGTGCTACTAGACACTGGCCATGCAGGGTGCCTAAGTTGTTGCTTCGAGCCCTTTTCCTTTTTTGTAATTTTGAAAATGTAAGATTTAAATAAAAAAAGGTTTTGTTTAAAATACAAAGGGAATGTGTTATTCTGAATGTTATACCTTTTGCAGATTACTTCATGTTGCAACTTGTTTAACTGTTTGCAGTAACGTATTTTGATCAGAGGTCCCCAATCTTTTGCATGGCACTGCATTTGTGATGTATAGCTGCTCATCAACAAGGAAAATGCTGGAGAGGGTGGGACGAGCAGAGGGAATCCTGGAGAAGCGTGTTGCTAGGACACGGTCCTCCTAAAAATAAAAGAGGTGGTTATGGTGCAGAATGAAGGCCAGCGAGTGCAATCATCAGTCTCTGGATCCATCAGCTGTGACACACTCAACCTGACTGATCATGTGCTCCTGACAGCTCCCACAGCCCTCAGAGCAAAACAGCTATCCTCCACACAGCTCCTCCTGCCTCTCTAATAAAAGCCAATGACCTCTTCACTTTGTGTCCATTTAATTTGTGTGTACCAAAATACCTGATGCCCAAGATGCACACATCCACATAAATTCACAATGTTTTGTTTATTGCCTACTGTTTATTGAAGCTGTTTATGGACTACTATGTTATATTACAGTGTATACTGAGGTTGTGTGTGGAGTAACATCTCCTATTCTAGTGCATCTACTTTATTATTTTTTTATTTATATATTAGACATAAAATATATTTGTCTAATATATCCTAATGTAGTTAATAATTATGCTTATTTAGGTTTTTTATGGACTAATATCTCCTATTCTAGTGATTAGTAGTGTTTATTGAGGATGTTTATGGTCTAATATCTCACATTCTAGTGATTAATAGTGTAATGAGGTTGGTTATGGACTAATATCTCTTATTCTAGTGATTAAAAGTGTTTATTGAGGTTGTTTATGGACTAATCTCTTATTCTAGTAATTAATAGTGTTTATTGAGGCTGTTTATGGACTAATATTTCCTATTCTAGTGATTAATAGTGTTTATTGATGTTGTTTATGGTCTAATATCTCATATTCTAGTGATTAATAATGTTTATTGAGGTTGTTTATAGACTAATATTTCCTATTCTAGAGATTAATAGTGTTTATTGAGGTTGTTTATGGTCTAATATCTCTTATTCTAGTGATTAATAGTGTTTATTGAGGGTGTTTATGGACTAATATCTCCTATTCTAGTGATTAATAGTGTTTATTGAGGTTGTTTATGGACTAATATCTCCTAGCAATTAGTAGTGTTTATTGAGGTTGTTTATGGACTAATATAGACTAATAAACGTTGCTGCAGACGTTCAGCACATATTGACAAGAAAAGTGGATATACTAAAAATGGAGTTAATAGTCCATAAACACTCAACAAACCTCAATAAACAGTGTATACACTACAGCATATTACCTCACAAACAACCTCAATAAACAATCTGTAGATTAGAATAGGAGATATTAGTCCATAGACAGTCATAATCAGAGGTGTCAAATAACGAAGTACAAATGCTTCGTTACTATACTTAAGTAGAAATTTTGGTTATTTATACTTTACTGAGTAATTATTTTTTGAAGACTTTTTACTTCTACTTACTTACATTTTCCTGTAATTATCGGTACTTTCTACTCCTTACATTTTAAAAACAGCCTCGTTATTTCTACGTATTGTTAGAGTTTGAGTGAGAACGCTGAGGAAGAGTTTTTCTTCCGCTACTGAATCACTGAACCAAGAGCCAAAGAGGAATGGTGGGGAGAAGATGTGCAGTGAGCGACAGAAGGGTTGCCAGGTCCCCAAAAATCTCCATCCTGATGTCTGACATAAAGCACTCTATGTAATGTATAATTAATATAACAATACGATTGCTTTTTTTTGCATTTAAAACATCCCCTTTTCTCTACTATAGCTCTATTTTTTAACTCCTTGTGGTTTTAACACCACAGTTATATGCTCGAAATTTCTGTGTTACTATAAGTGTTTTTTTTTACAGCTATGACTGTGGTGTACACAAGGAATTAAATGGCAGTGAACAACTGAGTGTGAAGAGCTTTGGGGTAGACTTACTAGCATTAGATTACTTATTGGAATGGGAACATATAAATTTAGTGTAGAGAAAAGGGGATATTTTAAATGCAAAGAAAAGCAATAATGGAGGTATGTTCTTACATTATATTTACTACTAATAATAAAAATAATAATGCCAACAATAATATCTGTGATTGGATGCTCTAGATTTTAGGTTGTTGTCACCTTGTATAGAGAGGGCGTTTTATGTCAGACATCGGGATGGATATTTTTGTGGACCTGGCAACCCTGCTGTTGCTTAACGCAGATCTGCTCCCCACCATCTATGTAAGTCCACCCTTTAGTAAGTAATCCTGCAAAGTGTGAAAAACGCAAATTATTTATTTTTAACAAACAATTTAATATAAATTATAAAAAAAACGATAAAGGGCAAAAGTTTTCATTCTTCACCAAAAACAACTCATTCAAAGCAATTCGTAAAAGTTTATCCAGAAATGATGTGCTTATGTGCATGCACTGTACAAATCGGGCAGGGTGAACAGATCAGGTAGTGACAGCCCCTACATTATTTAATTTGGGTTTGTTCATCATTCAAAAAACATCCTATACAGATAAACTGGCCATCCAGAAAGAGTGAATGTGATTGTGGTTGGATGATCAGTATAAACATACACCATTCTGATACTCTACTAGTAAGTGATCCATCACACCTGCACGTCACGTGTGTCGTCACTCTCCAGTAAGCTCAGTACTACACATATATGGTCCACTAATATATTTAAATGACTAAAATGTTTTCATTTTTGAGTGGCATATATGCAGCTGAGACAGGTAGCCAGTACATCCCAAAAAATGTCAACATTACCATTTTAATATAACATTATAGTCATTACAGCTTTTAGAAAAAATTTATTTTGGGGGTGGGGGGTGGGGTAGTGCACTATATGCCCCTGTGGCACAGACTAAGTTTTGGCATTTGTTTTCCTTACATTACTTTTACTTTTATACTTTAAGTAGTTTTGAAACCAGTACTTTTGTACTTTTACTGGAGTAAAAAGCTTAAGTTGATACTTCAACTTCTATAAAAGTCTTTTTAAACACTAGTATCTATACTTCTACCTGAGTAATGAATGTGAATACTTTTGACACCTTTGGTCATAAAGTGCTTCAAATAAAAAAATAATACAAATTACGGAGGACAATGATATAATTACGGTAACAGCAATGTAATTTCCAATGCTCTGATGTGAAATGTCATTCTAGAATTACAGAGAGACTTGCCAAATTAGAATTGCTCACAATGGTGTTGAAAAGAACCAGACGTCTAAAGTGTCTTTACGCTTCTTCAGGAGCTGTTACATTACACAATTACAATTACACTGTCTGATGTATAAGACAGCTGTTCTACAGTCTTATTCTATTGACAGTACTTCTGTACAGACACTAAACAAGATGTGTATGCATTCGTACATCTCTATCAGCAATGGGTGCAAATTAAAAGTTAATTAATCCACAAAAATTGGGACTCATATGAAATATAATTTACACTGTATATGTTATGGAGACTGATCCGAAATGTTATAGAAATATCAGTTGATTTTCCATTATACACTAACATTATCAGGTAATGAGTGAGGTATGTGTATTACATCACTGTAGTTTGTTTTTTTACTCTGTAAAACTAAAGCTAGCCAGCTGAGTACAACACAATATCACCGCTGGGAGAATCAGCCTCGTGGTGATTTCTGCAATCCAGGCTTTGCTGGTCCTTTTTCCAAGCTAGCAAGCCCAAGCGTTGTGTCTAACTGGCTCAGATTTATTGTTGTTCGATCGTGGTAAACAAAGCGTATTCAAAGAGGCTGAATGAAGAGTAGAACAGCTACATCCTCACGTCAGGCGGTATCAGTGCACAGAGTAGAAGGACCAAGGTGACAAGGAGACTGCAAGCCATCACATCATGTGCTATTTTAGGTGGCTGGTGCTACTTGCATTGCATTAATAAGGCCTGAGCAGTATGAAACATTCACTGAATACCACAAAGAAACCATCACAATTTCTATATATATAAAATGTATATATAATAGTAAAATACATAATATAATACATAACATGTCCAAATGTTTGTGGACATCCATTCTAATGAATTCAGCTACTTACATTGCTGATACAAATGTACAAATACACACACAGCTTGTCTAGTCCCTGTAGAGAAGTACTGCCAATAGAAGAGATCTCTCTGGAGCAGATAAACATGAACCTGTTGGCACCATGTCTGATGCCAGGTGTGGGTTAGAGGGGTATAAAGCCATGTTCTCTGGAATGATTGTGCTCCACTTTTGGAATGAGTTGGGGATGAGTTGGGGTAGTGATCATCCAACATCCTGATCTCACTAACACTCTTGTCATTGAATGCAATCAAATCCTCACAGCAATGCTTCAGAATGAGGTAATAGCCTTGCAAAGAATAAAACAATTACTTCAACAAACAAGGATAAACTCTTCAAAACCTTTAAAACAAAGAAAGAGCAATATTTTTTGTCCTGATCTTGTATTATTAGCTTGATGAATTAAACATTTTAATATAACTTTTATGAGGCTTTCCTGCAAAAACTGAACACATTATCAGCTAAATGATGTCTGACTTCTCAGCATTACACTACGGTACACTAAAGTCAATGAACCACTGGTTTAACTGGAACGGATCAACAATATCCTGCAGACGCTCCTGGTCTCTCAGTGTTGCTCTGTAGTAATTCCATTTTCCTGTTTAGCTTTCTGTCTGCAGCCTCAAAACACAAGCCAACACAAGCAGCTCAGCATCTCTTATCTGATCAAGTCCGGCCTGTAGGCCACAGAGCTGCAGCTCCGCACGATCCATGTGTGTGTGGGTGGGTTAGGAGGCACACTCCTTCACTTAACCCATTAATACCCTTTTGTTTATGATCAATCTGGCCTTGGCCTCAATAAAGGATTTAAAAAATGAAAATCGAGACATTGTGATTAAATACCTCTTGAATACTAAGTGCTTTCTCACAGCAATATATAAGACACTCAATTATTCATGTCTAAGCTTAAGAAATACTCTACAGTACTGTGTGCATTCATCCTAGTGTCAGCGAGCACAACAGACTGGGCAGAGGTATATCAGTCTAAACAACAAAATAGAGAAGTGAAAGAAAGAGAGATAAGCCTGATCATGCACCATTAAACAGCCATCAAAAACAATGAAACAGTTATATTTTTAATCAATCAGCCTGCCAGCTATGACTTGAGTAAAAGCGGAACTTTTAAGTTGGGTTTTGGGGTAAACGGGTTATTTGCATAAACATAACTTGCTGGTTTCTGGCTAATGGCCTAGTCATGTATTCAAGGAAATATGACCAATTTTATTACTAGATTTGAACCATCCATCCCATTATCACACCTGTTTAATCCTTATCAGGGTCGCAGTTAAGCAACTACCCCCTCACTGGGCGCAGGGCAGGGCATTACACTATTCAACCAAGCCCAGGACAGGGCAGATTTAAACCTAAATAAAAGTTACAATCAGTATTTCTAATACAGTGGAACTTCACTTATTGTTTGTCCTTGTTGACTACCTCATAAAGCTGACGGAGAAAATGCAGAGAAAGCTGGCATCTAAGCAAGAGGTGCCTACTTTGAAGAATCTAAAATATAACATATTCTGTCCAAACGTTTCACTGGTACTGTATGACAGTTTATGTTTTTGAATTAAATTACAAACACATTTTCATGACTTTCTCATTTTTTGGTGATGACCTAGTAGTTCTGGGTGTTAAAACAATATAGATTTTTTACACAATATTTTTTCCCTCGATGACGATGATAAGCCGGGACAATAGAAGTCGATAAGCATTAAAGTTCATTTCCATTTCACGTCTAAGCAGCTTGACAGTGAGTTCAGAAGTCTAATACTGCTGCTAATACTGTTAGCTCCTCCTCACCAGCGCTGCCAAAATGCTGTTGTGTTTAAGACAAGTGTGTGATTGGCTGAGAATGTAGTGGGGCGGGGCGAGAGAGCATGAGGTCGCTGTGTGCTCCTCTGTTTGTGTAAGAAGGAGAAGGAGAGGGGGCTGGCTGTGTGTGTGTGTGTGTGTGTGTGTGTGTGTGTCAGCCAAAGTGTTAGCTTTAGCCTGTTAGCTTGGCTCTCTAGCCTGTTGTTATCTTGGAGTGGCTGCAGCCGACAGCAATCATTGTAACTTTCAACAATAAAGCGACGACTGTAAACGTCTTTCTCATCCAGCCGGACGCTACAATATTATGTTCTGGCAATAAACATTTTAATATTTTAAATAATAACATTTCATGTATTTAGTCTGATGTTTTTAGAAAGATGTTGTTTAAAACAATGACAGGGTTAGAAAATTTTATATCGTGATAATTAGGCCAAGTAAAAAAAAAAATTGGTGATCATCCTTTTTCACCAAAAGTTTGGGTCGGGGGGGAGGTGTTTTTTTTTTTGTTTTATTTTGATGGTAGAAAAGTATTGTGGCGGCTTTTGGGGGTGTCGGCCAATCAGATGGCTGCGTGTCGTACGGTATTTGCATAAAGTTCTCTTGTGTG
>BRDA01088551.1:0-5000 GCA_036984385.1 Crenuchus spilurus
TTCTTGTGCAATGACAAATAAAGCTATCTAATCTAATCTAAATATTCAATCTATGAGCCACTGAATGAGTAAAACACAATGTCACCTCACATTTGTTAAGCTTTAGGGTGCTTTCACAGGATAGGGTGTATCATCAGGACAGCAGAAAAGATCATTGGGTGCAATCTGCCAATGCTTCAGGAGACCAACACCAGCAGGGTGAGGAAGCGGGCTGGCAAAATCACGACTGACTCCTCACATCCTGGACATCACCTCTTTCAGACACTCCCCTCTGGCAGAAGATTCAGGACCATCAAAACCAGCAAAACAGGGCATGCTAACAGCTTCTTCCCCAGAGCTGTAGCTCCTCAACAACAGTGGACACCTCACACTGTAGTCCACAGTCTACTACTGAACTGAACTCTAAATCCCACTAAACTGGAATTGGAACTGGACTAATCACCAAAAATAAAACAAAATAAACAATTCTTGCACTACTTGTACAATGGTACAGATTTCTGTTAATAGGTATCATCTGCACTTTTTGTTATTATAGTGTGTGTATATAAGATTTTGCCTTTCTATTTATATTCCTCTTAGCTCTCCCAACGTATCACTCTATTAATGTAACTTTTTACTTATGTGTATTGTATTTGTTACATGTAACACGTGGTTGTTCTCTCACCAAGTCAAATTCCTTGTATGTTTACTGTTGTGTGGGTAGCTGACACGAGGAGACGGAGACGCCGTTGGAATCAAAACTTAGACACTTTATTGAACTATTACTGAACATAAACAAGCATGAGGGCTTTTGCTAAACAGAGATGAGGACTAAACCAACAAGCATATCATCAATTGAAACCCACAGACAGAAAAACCAACTAACAAACAAACAAACAAAATGACCAACAAAAGCAAAGAGACACACACAGGGCTTATAAGGGCTAGGACTAACAACATGGAACAATGGACACCTGGACACGCTCAACACATGACATCACAGGAAGGACATATAAGGGTACGTAATACATAATAAGACCACACGAGGGAGACAAACACAGAACATACTGACATGCAAGGTAGACATAACAGAATCCCCCCCAAAGGCTGTCTCGACCCGAGACAGCCAAAAACAAAACCATGAAACAATAACAACCAAGGACACAGAAAAGTAACAAAACCCATGACTGAACCAGAACTCAATACATACTACTAAACATCTCACATCACTGAGGACAAGAACATTACACACCACGAACCAAGGGAAACAAAATACTCAAAACCAGACTCAGGGAAGAACATACAGCAGGGTCACACAGAATAGTGCGTACTATACCAACAGCCACGTCCAGGGCTGTCGGCAGGAGCGCACTCCCCCCTCCAAACCCCCCCCACCCAAAAGAGGCGGGGCAGAGGGTGGCCACCAGGAAGCACAGGGGGGGCGGGAGGGCCCAACAACAGGGACAGCAGCTCCTACGTCCCATGCCAGGGTGCTGTGCCGTCTTCCGCAACCTGAGGGAGCTGCTGCCGTTGTTGGGCGTTGTCCAAAAGTCTTGTGCCACCACGTGGGTGCTGAGACAGGGGGGACGCCCCACGTGGGCGCCGAGACAGGGGGGACGCCCCACATGGGCGCCGAGACAGGGGGAATGCCCCACGTGGGCGCCGAGACAGGGGGGACGCCCCACGTGGCCTGGGGGCATGGCCCAGCAGCTCTCCTGGCTGCTCTGGGTCACCTTGTGACCGCGGGTAGCGTCCTCGCGCCAACAGGGGAAGAGGGCTCTGCCTGTGGCTCCGGCTGGTAGTCCGGTCCAGCCTCTGGAGTAGGCCAAAGGGCGCTGTCCTGAGCCGTGGGCGCGGCGTCCTCCATGCGCCGAGCAGTGGGCGCGGCCGTGAGGATGGACTGGGCCGGGCGTTTCGTAGCCGGCTCCTCTCGTGCCTCCACTGCCACCTTCTCTGTGACGGTGATACCCACGACCACCACCTCGCTGTGATACAGGTCCACAGCCGCATGACGCGCTAGCCTCCATCTCTCAGCCTTGTGCGTCTTGCAGCGGCAGCGCTTCTCCACTGCCTCTTCCTCAGCTCTCTCCTCCACACGGTCGCGTGCTGACGTGTCCTTCAGGAGGCTTAAGGGGTCCTCGGCTTTGAGCAGTGCGATGACCTCCGGGGACATCGACAGCCTGTTCAGTTCCTCGCTGTCCAAGTCACCGGCCCCGCTCAGTTCCTCCTCCTCCGCCGTGGTGAGCAGTACTCGCCCGACGCGTACTGTGGGTCCCTCGTCCCTATTGGTGCGGTCACCTGCTTTGCCCACACCAGCGTCGGCATGCTCGCCACCATAGTCCCCCCCCAATGAATTTTTCAGTGCGGGGGGAGCGACTGATCCTGAGAACACGTCCCACCAGTCAGATGAGATGAGGGGCTGGAATCTGTCCAGCTCTTCTGCTGGGAGGTAGGGCAGGCAGCGTTGAAGCAGCTCCGCAGTCTGGCTTGCCCACCACCGACAGCGGTCGAGCTGGACTCGCTGCTCAACACAATAGGCATTCCAACAGTCTGCTCCGTTGTGTTTTTGGTTGGTCATTATGTTGTGTGGGTAGCTGACACGAGGAGACGGAGACGCCGTTGGAATCAAAACTTAGACACTTTATTGAACTATTACTGAACATAAACAAGCACGAGGGCTTTTGCTAAACAGAGATGAGGACTAAACCAACAAGCATATCATCAATTGAAACCCACAGACAGAAAAACCAACTAACAAACAAACAAACAAAATGACCAACAAAAGCAAACAGACACACACAGGGCTTATAAGGGCTAGGACTAATAACATGGAACAAAGGACACCTGGACACGCTCAACACATGACATCACAGGAAGGACATATAAGGGTATGTAATACATAATCAGACCACACGAGGGAGACAAACACAGAACATACTGACATGCAAGGTAGACATAACATTTACATACTTGGCAAATAAAGAAATTCTGATTCTGAAAGTCTGGACCATGGTCTGGAACAAGGATTGTGTGTTTATTACTTTGTATACATTTGGTCTGGTTAGGTTTGTTTTCACACTACATTTTTGCGAGCGCACCAAAGACTTTTATTATGACACGCCCACGTCCTGTCATCATCACTTACGCGGTGTGCATCTTCCTACACTTGACACTGATTGGTTTGTAGAAGAACGAGCATCTGACGCCTTTATATACTTTTATATTCTTTATAAGTTGCACGTTTCAACATTTTTGTGAGTTTTTAAAGCTGACTGTTCACATGTTCATCAGACCAACATTGTATTAAACATGTCATCTCCTCCTCACTCCATGTGCTACCACAGCTCAGTTCTGCTGCTGTTCTGCTTATTTTTCTTATTCTGTTGTTGTTGAATGTTGTTACTGCCTGCGTCAACTTCCTGTATTTGGTCCGAAAGTCTGAACTTTCTGGAAAATAGTTTTTACACTGCATTCAAACCGGACCATTGTTCAGTAGGTCCGGACCGAGTCCACCTCTTTTGGTTGGACCAAATTTTGCTCCTTTGGTTTGGACCATGGTTTGTGGCCCCTTTCACACCTGTTATTTTGGTATGGACCAAACCGAAAAGTCTGAAAGTCCAGACCAAACAATGTAGTTGTGAAAGCAGCCTTAGGAATAAAACCACATACAATTTCTAAACTCTGTAATGAGCAGCGTGTAGCCAACACCTCTGTTTATTCAGTTCTGAGCTCAAAAGTCTTGGCTATAAATGTTTACAGTGTTTTCACAATTTATCAGCACTTCTGAAATTACATTTTTGGAAAGTCTGTTTAGAGCAGATTTATTTAAAATATAATATAAAAAATATAATAAAATATAATAACACATGCTTACACTTCACTACTGAGCACAGAAATGTCAGAGCTTTTAGATTTTTACTCCTAGACATGTATTTCAGGCTGCATAGCACTAAAGGGACATGATGTAGGTCCACTAGAGTCTCCTTCAGCAGGACAGAACCTGAGTGGTCAGTTCTGTTTTGGGACTGAAACAGTAAACATCAGCACTTATAGTAACTGAAGATGTAAAGAAGCAGAATCTTTAATTAGCTGCTCAGAATAGTCAGAAATCAACAAGAAGAGTTTCAGGCTTTCATATGACTCCTCCCCTGTTGGGTGGAGCTTAGAAAAGCAGAAAATCATGAAGGTCTGAATAATAATTATAATGAAGAGAGTTGCCTCAGTTTGTTTGACTCAAAATTGTCAAATTTTACTGCATGTTAGAAAAGGTTTCTAGAAGATTTTTTTTTTTTATTTTACGCCTGATTTTCTCCCCAATGTATTTTATTGGCCAATTAACCCCGCCCCTTTTATCAACTCTCCCTATCACAATCACTGCAATGTCCCTCACTCTCCTGCAGATGAGCACAGGCCTTGTCCGACACCAGTGATTTCAAGCCCCTTTTTTAAAAAACTGCTAGTGAAACATCACCACTGGGCAGCTCATGTGCTCGAAGGGAAGCACAGATTCCCAGTTCTGATGGATCACCTGGCAGACATCCGAGTCAGTCAACATTGTTTATAGTGCAAGTGAGAGTGCGCCATCTTCCCCCCGAAGAGAGAACATGGCCAATTCTGCTTTCTCAAGACTTTGTCAATGGCACTCTAAAAACAACAGAACTCTTTTTTCTTTGGTTCTTGTTGAAGGCGGTCACACTTTTCTCCCTCTCCAACCCTCCTACCTCCCTGCTTGCTCTTCTGTCTTGTCTGCTACACTTTTAGCACTGCTCTTCGAAACAAGAAAGATGATTGAATAGTCACTCAACGAAATTGACACCATCTTCTCAACGAGAAGTCTGGGTTTGGGGGAACCTGCCTGTCCTAATGGAATGTGCAGCTGGCTGCATGATGGATGTGTTGGCGTGTCATGTGCCTGGTGACTCTTTCCGTGGAGGACATTGTATTCTTATTTTGTATCATCGATTACGGGTACTCCGCTGATTGGATTAGGCGTTGCCCTGATATCGGAAATTAAAGAGGTC
>BRDA01088551.1:10000-18586 GCA_036984385.1 Crenuchus spilurus
ACCCTAATCTTTTATCTGCTAATTAAATACATTTTATTTATGTAGTTATTGTAAACACAGGTTTCTTGGGTGACACAAAAAGTAAAATCTAATAATTAGGCCTTTATCCAGAGGTTAGACTTCCTGACAGCTGTCTATCATTATGTGACCTCACTGTACTTCAGTAAATTAAAGTTCAAAGTCTTCTAAATCTTTACAGGTTACTTACATTTACTCATATTTTTATGTCAATAAAGCATTTATGACTGGAGTGTACACTGAGGCTGTAATAGAGTGGTCACTAATTCTGACAGGTGTCTATCAAAATATGTGACTTCACTGTATTTCACTAAAATAAAACTAAATGTCTTCTAAATCTTTACAGATTACTTACTTTTACTCATATTTTATGTCAATAAAGCATTTATGACTACTGTACAGTGTACAGTGAGGCTGTAATAGACAGTAACATTTAGTCAATATTTTTCTGAACATGTAATTGTGACAGTTATAATGTTCTACTATTCACACTCATCAGTTATTTAATTATTAAATATCACTAAACTGTTAAATGTGTCTTAATGTGTTTCTTCACACACACACACACACGCACACACACACACACACACACCTGTATAATTGTTCACATATGCTTCACTAATGCATTGCACTGTGTGTGTGTGTGTGTGTGTGTGTGTGAGAGAGAGAGAGAGATTCAGTGTGAACTGTCTGTGTGTGTGTGTGTGTATAGAGAGAGAGAGAGAGGGGTCAGAGCTGTGTTACTACAGAATATAATGTTAGTCACGTCAGTCTTTATTCACTAACTCAGGAGCTTTATGGAGTTGTGTGCATTAAAACCTCAGCCTGAGGACGTTTTTACAGATATTCATGTCTGCAAACTTAATTAAGTATCAACGTGAACATTAAATGTAAATACGAGCGTTGATGATCGCTAAGCATTTCAAACGCTGTGAAAATAATTAAAACCACGTTGTGCATGTGAAGAGAAATACCGAAATAGCGGACCCAAGGACCTTCCCAGATTGTTCTTTGTCTTTGTTGTTGAGACACATCTCTTTGTACTCACACTGCAGGCAGGCTCACAGTGTGAGTTGTAAATATTAAACATGGTAAATATATGGTTCTCCTGTGAAATGCAGAGCATCATCAGGAAATAACCATCAGACGGATGAGCTTGTTAATATTCTTAACATTTACAGAACAGTGGAGAGCCTGGAGGGTTAAACTAAAGCCAGTTGGACTGCTGAGATGGAGGGCATTCAGGTAACATTTAAGCCAATGGCAGGTGGCATATATACATGATTCAACAGAGGACAAAAATATCACCACATGTACATGATCCAGAGGTGTTGCTCAGATGTAAAATGCTTAGCTCATGACACTGGAGGGAGTGCAGGCAAACTAAGGGATTGCAGCCATTGCAAACCAATGTGAGTATTGGGACGGGGCTGACAGTAATCAAAGCTCAATACGAGGGCAGTACAGGAGAAGTCCCCTAGCAAATCAAAGTTTGTACCTTAGGCAATACCCCAAACAAACATCAGTATGAGGGGAGATTCCACTATCAAATGAACATCAATGTGGAAGGAGGTATTTGTTTGCCTGGGGACTCCCCCATTTTAAATAGGGATCCCCAATACTAATCTTTGTTGCTGAGGACCTCCCCACGTACTGACATTCCTAGCAAATGAACATCCAAATAGATAGGGTTCCCTGGTAAATGATCATCAGTATGAGGGAAATTCCCTAGCAAGTGAATATCAGGTCAGTAGGAGTCTCCCAGCAAACAAATGTTAGTCAAGTCAAATGTATTTATATAGTTTTTTTTTACAACTGATGTCATAAAGCAGCTTTGCAGAGTTCCACAAATAACATAAAAACACAAAACATATGTGAGGAAGCCAATGTCAACAGCAATTCGAACAAACTCCCTCAGCACTGGTGGAAGAAATGTTGGGTGGAACCAGACTCACATGGAGGAACCCATCACCTCTGGTCAACTACTTTTAAGTTATTGATAGACAGTCATCATACCATGTCATGAGTAATGATGATGTTTAATGGTAGTAATAATAATAATAATAATGTAGGTAATGGAGGGCAGGCAGCTAATTTGGAGCAGATTGTAGTATTTGCATGATGAGTTACTTGTTGCTTGATCAATCCTACATCAGTGTCAGGCCAGATCAGTGGGCAGTCACTCAGAAAAAGAGATTTGGCATTAGTTATGTATGATATTATATATGTATTATATATGAAGCTTATCAAAGTGTGATTAATGACTAATGGCAGAACTATGAAGAAGTCAGCACCCTGTGGTCCAAGTAAACAAGATGGTTCAAAATAGAAGAAAAGGTCTCGTAGATACTCAGGGGCGAGTCCATGTAGGGCTTTATACGTCACTAAAACAATTTTATATTTGATTTGGTATTTAACTGGAAGCCAGTGTGGTTCTGATAAAACTGGGCTAATATGGTCAAATTTCTGGTTTTAGTAAGAACCCTGGCTGCTGCATTTTTAACTAATTGAAGTTTATTTAGGTTTCTGCTAGAGCATCCTGATAATAGTGCATTACAGTAATCTAACCTAGAAGTAATGAACACATGTACCAATTTTTCTGCATCCTGTAGGGTTAAGGCATTTCTTAACTTGGAAATATTACGGAGATGTAGAAAAGGTCCTAAGATAGATCCTTCTGGAACTCCATATCTAACTTTTCTACTGTTGGATGTTACATCATTAACATTTACAAACTGGTAACGTTCTGTTAGATAAGAATTAAACCACATTAGAGCTGTTCCTGTGATTCCAACCATGTTCTCTAGTCTTTTTAGGAGAATAGTGTGGTCTATTGTATCAAAAGCTGGACTTATATCAAGTAAGTAGGGTGTTTCTTTAAGTAGTTTTGAAAAAATAGCATCAAGTCTGCAGGTTGTGCATTTTGACAAAGCCATAATTTTCTCCAGATCTAGTTGTGATATTGGATTAAAAGCTTCTAGTCTGTCTTCTATAACTTTGTTTTGTTCTATTTCATCTAAGCCTGATAGCAGACAGCTTGGGATTAAAGCTACATATGCAGTTTATTATTATTATTATTATTATTATTATTATACTTAATATTATTTATTTATATTATTTTTTGAAAAAATCCATAATGGTATTACTGGTGAGGTTATCAGTTGTCAGAATCTGAGGTTCTGTACCTGTTTGATTCTTTGTAAGTTTAGAAATAATGCTTTTATGTTTGAGAGGCGCTACAATGTAGCAATGCAAAGTCAGTGAAACTTTCTAATAAAATCTAGGGAACAGAAGTGAGAGAATAATTGTATTTTAATCTAGATTAGGATGTATGATACAAGGTAATAATGACTAGTAAAATACGGATTTATAGGACGCAATGGAATCCAGATCCTATTTGCTTTTGAGGAAGAAACCTTGAGGGGATCCGAGGCTCCATTCATGGGTTCTGGATCTGGATTCTAGGATATTAAGAGAGATTAATTAAATATTAAAGCATCCAGGTGTTGCAGCATGCAGACGTGAAAAGATACTGCCGGATAGGGGGAATGAACAAATGACAGCTTTCTTACATTTGAAGCAGCTACATGGCATTTATTGACACCGTTTATTTGTGATGATGCAGTCACCTTGCAGTTACCACATGAGAGTTGTGAGAGGTTCTGGTACGAAAAACAGTCTGAAAAAAGAATAGCAGAACAGCTCAAAGTTATCCTACAGATGTAGTCAATCAGCCAAGCAAAACAAATGTACAAAATACATTAGCATACTGTAACACTTGAAGCACTTATGTCACCCTCTAGTTCAGGTCTAGAACGCTTTGGAACTGGAGGCTGCATGTGTGTAGTTAGCCAGTAGCATTACCACTTAGGACACAGACTCACGATTGGGCTACATGAGCGCTAGTTTATTTATTACACAGACCACATCAAGCCAGGTCGCATGGCTGCTAATATTGTGTTCATACATAAAAGGAAGGTACACAGCATAGAACTCCTTAGTAGTGTTACTTAAGTATTGAGAGTCTAAAACATGAAGGCAGTGCTGTTAACTGAGTTTAGCCCACTTCTCTAGACTACTAACTCAGACTGAACTCTCATGGGGGGGTATGGGGTTAATCACACACACACACACACACACACACACACACACACATATATATAAGTTCACTTCTCAAAGACTCAGTGTAGCTGTAACTGTTACAATACCTATAAACATTAAAAACCCTAAAGTCTGAATTTTATCTGTAACTTTATTTTAGTTATAGAAATAACAGAATATCATCAATACTTATCAATCTTATGTCCTTATTATGGTATTTAAGGGTTAACTTGGCCACAGTCCTGTGCCTGAAAGGTCTTTCTCTTTTTCTCTTTCATACATACTGAGACACAGAGGTAAAGAGCTCATATTTTATAATGTCAGCAAATATTCAGTCAAACACACATTAACTACTGTAGCATTCTGTACGACATAATATATCCAATACTCTGTGTGTGTGTGTGTGTGTGTGTGAGAGAGAGAGAGAGAGAGAGAGAGAGAGTGAGAGAGACAGAGAGAGAGAAAGACAGAGAGAGAGAGACAGACAGACACAGAGACAGACAGCGAGAGACAGAGAGAGACAGAGAGAGAGTGAGAGAGACAGAGAAAGACACACATAGAGAGAGAGAGAGAGACTTTTTTACTTTTGACCATCATTTATTTGAGAAAAGTCATCACTTGACACATCTCAAAAACCCCTTAAATAAAAAAATAAATAAAATAAATAAATAAATAAAAAGGGCATCTATGTTAAAATAGTAAAAACAGTAGGAAACCCATCACGTAAAAGCCCAAGTAAAACAAAGGTCAATTCTGCACCACCGAGCACAC
The DNA here is from genome assembly GCA_036984385.1 of Crenuchus spilurus. NCBI lineage: Eukaryota > Metazoa > Chordata > Actinopteri > Characiformes > Crenuchidae > Crenuchus > Crenuchus spilurus. Next base: position 14,891 of record BRDA01088551.1, read on the forward strand.
TGCCTCACCAACACACCACACAGCTTTAAATGTCTCCAAATCCTTCATAGATATAAAACTTAAAATCAACTAAAATCCTTGATTTTACTAGTCTGGAAAGAATATTTAAAATGTCATAGTCCGCATTGTGTGTTACTTTGTTTTTTCTACTCATGTATACAGCCATCTTTGCCTGACCTATGATAAAATTCAGCAGCTGACATTTACATCTCTCCCAATGCACATATTTAAAACCAAGGATAAAAGTCTGAACAGTAAAAACTAAGTTGAGTGACATAAAAAGAGTAGTTAAAAAATCAAAGGACACAATCTAAAAATGCATAAAAGTGTGAAACACAGTTTCTCTTTGTGAACAAAATGGACATTCAAGTCTAACCTCAGGGTTTAAAATGGAGATAAAAGAGCTGACAAATACAGTGCCATGTAAAAGTCTCCACTGCAGGTCAGCAGTAACTTTCTTAGATAATGTTGGTTTATACAGTGCTCTCCATTCGGGTTTTATACCATCACCAATATTAAAACAGATTGCCATGGGGGGTCCACTCTACCATCCAGTTTCTTTTTATTAATGGCTTTCACACAAGCCCTATATAAAACTTTACCAGAGGCTAAATGTAAGTTAATGTTAGCCACCCCTTCACACACCAGCAGGGGGCCACTACAGTCATCCAGGTTGGGGGTAATGATGAGCCCCAGAAAAGGGTCGTTGTCCACAGGTTCAGCCACCCCTAATTTGTAATCCTTGACCTGGATCCGATCCTCCGCTGTCAGAACAAAACAGCTTCACTCTTTGTCCAGTTAACTTTGGCAGATGCTAAAACCTTAAAATCATTTAAAACATTAACTAAAATGTCCACATCTGGCTGACAAAACCACCAATACAAAAAGGTCATCTGCATAAGCAGAGATACAGAGGGGGGCATTACAGTCAGGCATGTAAAAACCAGAGAGGGAGTCTCCCAATCTGCACAACAGGGGTTCTAAAGCAAGAGAGTACAACATGCCTGACAAAGCGCAGCCTTGTCTGATACCCCATGAATCTTAAAAGGAGCACATAAACCACCATTAACCTTAAGTACACTCTTAGCGTTTTTCCACCAACACGGAACCGGCACCGTTCTGGTTCAAGAACCTAATTTTGAACCGTTCGGCGCATTTCCACCAACAAAAATAGCGCCCCGAACCAGGAACGTTCGTTCGCAGCGGGAACAAAAAAATACTTGGTTTTTCAATGCAAACCAAATGCGCCTGCACACTGAGGCGACTCGTAGCATACAGTGGTCCACTGAAGAAACTCAGTTTTTGTTATCTATTTGGTGTTCTCCGGAGTTTCAGAAGAAACTTGAGGGGAGTATTAGAAAGGAGAAACTTTACAGTGAGCTGGTGGAGGATTTAGCACCAGTTCAAGAACCAGAGTTATTTTGGTGGAAAAGCGCTATCTTAATGTCCTGATACAAAACCTTGATCATAGCCACAAAACTGGAGTTGAACCCAAAGTTCTCAAGAACCTTCCACAAATACTCATGTTCAACTCGGTCAAAAGCCTATTCCTGGTCTAAAAAAAATAGGCCAGTTTTTAACCCCAAAAGTCTGGAGACATCCAAAACATCTTGAATATACATTATCAAATATAGACCTACCAGGCACACAGTACGTCTGGTCAATGTGAATAACTTGCTTCATCACCTTCCCCAGCCTTGTAGCTAAAGCTTTTGAAAGCAACTTACAGTCAGTTCACAGCAGTGAAACAGGTCACCAGTTCTTCAGTTCAGTGAGGTCTCCTTTCTTAGCCAGGGTTAGGACAGCTCTCCTACAGCTTAGTGGAAGTTCTCCATCTGTGATGCTGTTTAGGAGAACCTCCAAAACATCTTGCCCCAGCACTGGCCAGAAACCTTTATAAAATTCTACTGGTAAACCATCAATGCTAGGTGCCCAGCCATTCTCCATGCCTTGGAGAGCTGCATGCAGTTCATCCAGCGATAGCTCTACATTGAGCAACTCAGCTGATTGTTTGGAGACTGTGGGCAAAGACTGAAAGAAACTGTGCTCTATCTCCTCAGCTCGTTCACTCTTATACAGCTTTGAGAAAAAGCTGACTGTGTGCTTGCAAATATCTGTGGGCTCAGATACGAGATCCCCAGATTCTGTTCCACAGCATGCATATACCTTTTCTGTCAATTTCTATGCTCAAAACCAAATAAGAACTTAGAAGAAGCATCCATTTCCATTGCACTCCGGAAACATGAGCGGACCAGTGCCCCCTGTGCTATCATGCCCAGTAAGTCAGAGAGTGTCTTTTTTTTCTATGGAGGGTTTCAACATACCCTGGATTTCTGTGGTCTTTTCTAAATGCTGGAGCTCCACTATTTCGGTCTCCAGAGCCCTAAGAGATCTGTTTATGTCCTTTGTGACATTGAGAGTGTACTGTTGACAGAAAATCTTGATTTGCACTTTAGCTATATCCCACCACTGTTGCAATGTATTAAAAGCAGCCTTCTGCATCCTAAAAACATCCAAAAAATAAATAAAAGATTCTTTAAAATTCACATAATCTAAAAGAGCAGTGTTAAAATGCCATATGCACTATGTGATTTTATGTTTCCCTTTGTGATTTTACTCTGAACCATACAATGATCCAAAAAACCCAAAGGAGAAATAAAACAATTTGTAAAAGCAGACAAATGATGCCTAAAACCATAAAAATGATCAAGCCTTGCTAGAGATAGAGCATTACCTCTACTGTGAGCCCAGGTATACTGCTTTTGTGGTGGATGCTTCTCCAAATATCATACAAGTCATAGACCTCAATTAGTTCACATAAACGTTTACTACTTATTAAAAACACAGAACTACATTTCTCAACTACTGTACTTAATGTGTTTAAAAAAGCATCTTCTGAACTCCATCAGTTTGAGCATAAATACAAATAAAAACAAAAACCTCATTTTCAAAACTTGCTCTTATCTTTAAAAGCCTCCCTTTTAAAACCTCATCCACTGTATGTGTGAGGAATAAAATTACGAGAAAAAAGAACAGCAACACCACCACTAACAGAAGTATTATGACTTAAAATAGCAAGACCCTCCCACTCTCTAACCCAATCAGATTTATTATCATCAGTACTATGTGTTTCCTACAGGAAGACATCAGTCTGCTTCTGCTTCATTAACTCATAAAACTTGGCTCTCTTTTCACAGTCATGTGCCCCAATAATATTTAATGTAACTATCTTAATATCACTCATGGTAAAATAAATAAATAAATAAATTCAAACCGGATTCCAAAAAAGTTGGGACACTAAACAAATTGTGAATAAAAACTGAATGCAATGATGTGGAGGTGCCAACATCTAATATCTTATTCATAATAGAACATAGATGACAGATCAAAAGTTTAATCTGAGTAATATGGAGAAATATGTTGGAGAAGGAGAAATATGTTGATTTAAAATTTTACAGTGTCAACAAATCTCACAAAAGTTGGGACAAGTAGCAATAAGTGGCTGGAAAAAAGAAATTGAGCATATAACGATCAGCTGGAAGACCGATTAACACTAATTAGGTCAGTTGACAACATGATTTTGTATAAAAAGAGCTTCTCGGAGTGTCAGTGTCTCTCTGAAGCCCAGATGGTAAGAGGATCACCAATTCCACCATTGTTGCACAGAAAGATAGTGCAGCAATACCAGAATGGTGT
>BRDA01088554.1:0-52746 GCA_036984385.1 Crenuchus spilurus
TCGCATTGATCTTGGAGAGCTTGGAAATCGGTGGAGGAAGGGGCTTTAGGAGCTGCACCAGTGTATTTACTTGGGTTTATGGGTTTTCTTTTCGCTTATGTTAAACACACTCGATGCTGTGTCCCGGTTCCCTCAGGGGCAATGCTGGCAAAATGCCATTCGGCTCCTCATTAAATAAGTCTTCTGTTTGTCTATGAGAAGAACGCTAAAGAATATCTCTCTGCCGTCGCTCTGGTGGTGAAGAAACTAAAGCCTCTTGCGCTCCAAAGAGAAGAGTTCACCCTCTGCCAAAACTGCAGAATCATAGCCAGCAAGCGTTTACACAAGGAGCACAAAGTGATTCCCTAAATCTCCATCCACAAAGAGAAGAGCAAGAAATGCTGCCGGAGATCTTGGATCAGGCAGAGCATCCTCAGCCTGGTTGGGAAGCAACTGGGGTGAACAATATGATGTAAATCGCTCCAAAATGGCAAGAGAGCTATAACATCTGGTGCTAGTCCTGTGAGAGGCCTTGTGTGTAATTTGAAGTGATTCGGTGGGTCTATTGATAAGGACAAGTTACAGGATAATAATGGCACAGCATGTACGTCCCTCTTTGGCTTCTCTTTCTATAATACATTTATTATCAATACGTTTTGGCTAAAGGTGGTTTGGAACTTGCTTTTTGAGTTTAGCAATACGCTGGTACCCATGTTGGGATTGTTGTTGAAAAAGTAATCCATTATGAATTACTGATTACTTCTCAAAAATTGTAATTTGATTACTTTCTGGAAAAAGTAATCTCATTACTCATTACTTTCATGTACTTCTACCATATGAAAACCAAACAAAACTGTAATAAAGTACCAAGAAAGTCAGTCACAGCGCAAATCAGTTAACAGACCTGGACACAGTTGGGTCTGCTCGAATAATTGTTGCTGCATCCAGAAATAACGTCTTCTTTCATTTTCTTTATTACTTTTCTGCTGCATTTTTGTCCACTAACTCATCACACAGATTTTGAGGTATTGACACCATTCCCATTCCAAAATGTTTGATCTGATCTAGAATGATGGATTTGTATAGAGATTTTTGATCTGACACATGGTTTGTCAGAATTTTTCACATAGATATTTAATGGCACATACAAAGCAATGCTCAATACTTGCAATGCACTACTAACACTTAAGTTACCATGAACAATAATGTAGTTATTACACAATGACATCATAGCAACCAGATGGAAGACCATAGCACCACTACACATAAACCACTGTCAGGAAGACCATACCAAGTGCATAGCAATACCACAGCAACCGCTTCAGAGATCACAGCCACCACCGAGATACACCTCTGCAACCACTTCTAAAATCATAGTAACTGTGGAGCAACACCTCAGCAACCACTTCTAAAATCATAGTAACTGTGGAGCAACACCTCTGCAACCACTTCAGAAGTCATAACAACGGTAGCAACACTTCAGCAACCATTTAAGAAGTCATAGCAAATGTGTAGCCACACCTCTGCAACCATTTAAGAAGTCATAGCAACTGTGTGGCAACACCTCAGCAACCACTTCAGAAGTCATAGCAACTATGTAGCAACACCTCTGCAACCATTTAAGAAGTCATAGCAAATGTGTAGCCACACCTCTGCAACCATTTAAGAAGTCATAGCAACTGTGTAGCAACACCTCAGCAACCACTTCAGAAGTCATAGCAACTGTGTAGCAACACCTCTGCAACCATTTAAGTCATAGCAACTATGTAGCAACACCTCAGCAACCATTTAAGAGGTCATAGCAACTGTGTAGCAACACCTCTGCAACCACTACAGAAGTCATAGCAAATGTGTAGCAACACCTCTGCAGCCATTTAAGAAATAATAGCAACTATGTAGCAACACCTCTGCAGCCATTTAAGAAGTCATAGCAACTATGTAGCAACACCTCAGCAACCATTTAAGACGTCATAGCAACTATGTAGCAACACCTCTGCAACCATTTAAGAAGTCATAGCAACTGTGTAGCAACACCTCTACAACCATTTAAGAAGTCATAGCAACTGTGTAGCAACACCTCTGCAACCATTTAAGAAGTCATAGCAACTGTGTAGCAACACCTCTACAACCATTTAAGAAGTCATAGCAACTGTGTAGCAACACCTCTGCAACCATTTAAGAAGTCATAGCAACTATGTAGCAACACCTCTGCAACCATTTAAGAAGTCATAGCAACTATGTAGCCACACCTCTGCAACCACTTCAGAAGTCATAGTAACTGTGTAGCAACACCTCTGCAACCATTTAAGAAGTCATAGTAACTGTGTAGCAACACCTCTGCAACCATTTAAGAAGTCATAGCAACTATGTAGCAACACCTCTGCAGCCATTTAAGAAGTCATAGCAACTATGTAGCAACACCTCTGCAACCACTTCAGAAGTCATAGTAACTGTGTAGCAACACCTCTGCAATCACAGTAGGTAATTTTTTTTCAATTTTTTGTAGTTATTATAGTATATTATTATCATTAAGACATGCATTTCTTATTTCATTAGTAACTGTAATGTGATTATAGGAATTATTACTGTAATGCTTTACATTGCTGTGTTACAGGAATAGGTAATAGTATACTGTAGCCCATTACCCCACCACTGACTGGTACTGTTCTAGAGAGATTGAAGCATTTCAGTTGGGTTGAAAATTGGTTAATAGTTGTCCTACCTTCAGATGCATTTTCAGCAAAGTGATTCAGTTCCAGTAAATCATCAATATGCCATACATGCCACCTGGGGCACCTACCATGCATGTAGTGTACAAATATAGAGCAAAAGGGCTATATTTCACTTGAAGCCGTTGGCGTGCCATAATTTATTATAAACACCCACAGTCCTCCAGCTTGTCTTTCTTGTACTGTCAGTGGTTTGGCTGAAGTTGGTTTCGATCCTGCAAATTGGATCAAGCAAACTGCAACTATTTGATATGGCGGTGGAGCTATAGACATGTTTTAATTCAAGTTTTCTGTTGACTGAATGATAACTACCCATGGGTACATGTTAATAACATCTCAGTAAATCAGCACAGTTGCCACTGGGAGTAGATTATTTCTACTTTTGGTTTCTCTACATCTGAATATAGAGCAGAAGAGCTATATTTCATTTGAAGCCAATGGCGAGCCATAAATTACCATAAGCAGCCACACAGTAACTTCAGGATTTCTTCTAGTCTTCTAAGCAGCCAAGGTAGCCACTTTCATTGCACTAAAATAGTCACCTCTTTTCCTTCTACAATGCCTTTGTAATAGGCTTCCCAGTGTCCTAATATCTTCACAAAGTTTCCTAAGGGTGCCTTTTAGCTGGGCGGCACTAAGTGCTCTTTGCAGCCTGTGATAGGCCAGTGTGCTGAGCAGGTTTTGGTGATAGCAGCTCTCTGGTGGTGCGGCTTCTCTCCCAGGTCTCTCTCTGGCAGAACGCGAAAGAAAGGGAATAAAAAAGGGGGCTGGGAGAGAAAGGAAAAGAGGCAGGAGGGAATTGACACAGAGCTTGGCTACACGCCAGAGCTGGCCTCCTCGCGTCTAATGTACGAGCGGGGATTTATTTAAACAGGGAGAAGAGAGGACAGCTTCACAGCGCCAGATTAATTCCGCTTTTTTATTCGGAAAATAAAAGAGACTTTGAATTATTAAGAGATAGCGGGATTAGGAGCCTCTCTTTCCAACCCCAATCTACACTCCTTTTAATTTCCACTTCATTAGAATTCTTTTTGAAGTATTTTAATGTGGACAAAGGCAGAGAAAGAGAGAGAAAGCAGAAAATATTAAATATCAGTTAAACTGTATTAGACATAAGCCTGAGCTGCTATTTTTTCTTCTTCTCCCCCCACTCTCTCATCCTTCTCTCTTTCTCTTTTTTTTCCTACAGTCATATTGATCCTACCCTCTCGCTTCTCAATTATCAACTTTCATTGTAGGTTCAGCCAAGTGCAGAAAGGCAGATTTGGAAATGAGACGGCTTCTATCTGTCTATTCATCCACAGGGCTCGAGGGCCTACGGCTGGGATCCTCCTCGTTTTCTGCTCCCCTTCTCAGATGTGCCCAGGCGGTACGGGGCCTGCTGGGTCAAAGCAGTCCATGAAAACAACCCTCTGGGTGGTCAAAGGTCAGCAGAGGCCAGCCTGTCCGACAGTGATGTTCCTAATTGAGCATCACGGTTGCTTTTCCTTATCCTAACAGAGAGTAATTGGTTACAGGGTGAGGATAGACGGGCCTGAAATGTGGCACCGCATCTGTTGACTGCTGGTGCTGTAAGGCAGTCTGATGGCAGTATTATTTTTTGTTCACTTTCCTGTTTCCCCCCCTTCTGCTCTTTCTTCTAAGCGCTTTTGGAATTGTTCCTCTTCCTCACATGATTGGTGATATCAGTGGCATGGGCTGCGTGCCCTCTCCAGCTCCCAGCAGCGGCTGAAATGTGATTGTGGTGGGGGATTCTCTCTCTGTCAGGCGACCGCTTCCTAATCTCTGCCAGCGCTTTGTGTGGGGGGATTACCGCTAAAAGTGTTAGCGCATATTTACAACTTCTCCAGTAAACTCACAACAGCCACTCCTGCTGAAGGGGCCCAGCCGCGGCGGCTAAGCCACGTTTAGCATATGTAATCAAGCCCGGCTTTTTAAACAAGTGTATCTGCGCCGCTACGTGTGTGTATTTAGCCTCGCTAAAGGGAGAAAAGCTGTTTGACCTGGCAGTTTAAACACTGCATTTGAGACACTGGATTACCTGTGTAAATTAGAGCGATGTGTCTAGGCCTTGTGTCGTTTGCTGTGTTTGCTTGTGGAGGATGGCGTACGTGCACTACTCTCCAGGGGAACACTTGTGATTCCAAATACATTGAGGCCCCAGCTGGGATTTGTCCAATTTGGTCTATAATGAGTGTACAGCTTGGGTGATTTTCAACCTGCCAACCTGACAGAGAGGACTTGTTGCTGTGAGGATGCACTTCAGGATCTTTTCTGTTATCGCTTTAAACAATTCCATATACACGGACCAGCCATAACATTACAACCTCATTGTATCTTCACTTTTTGTCCATTTTCAGCTCTTTTCACCACATCTTGCTTGTCCGTACACTTTGTTAGCCTCCTGGTCTGCGCTGATCAGGGACCAATACAGAACAGGTATTTGAATGGTGCATTAGTCTCAGTGACGCTGACGTGGTGGTGGTGTGTTATATATATATAATGACTATAATGTTATATTAAAATGGTGATGTTGACATTTTTGGGATGTACTGGTTGCCTGTTTCAGCTGCATATCTGCCCCTTAAAAATGAAAACATTTGAGTCATTTTAAATATATTAGAGACCATATATGTGCAGTACTGAGCTTACTGGAGAGTGATGAGACACGTGACGTGCAGGTGTGATGGATGGCTTACCAATAGGGTATCAGAATGGTATATGTTTATACTTATCATCCAACCAATCACATTCACTCTTTCTGGATGGAGCAGTTTATCTGGATGTTTTTTAAATGATGACAAACCAAAATGAAATATGTAGAAATAACGAGGCTGTTTTTAAAATGTAAGGAGTAGAAAGTACCGATAATGACATGAAAATGTAAGTAAGTAGAAGTAAAAAGTCACCTGAACATAATTACTGCAGTAATGTACAGATTCATTCATTATCACACCCTCTTAGTCCTTATCAGGGTCGCGGTTAGTCCCCCACCCGCTCACCGGGCGCAGGGCAGGGCATTACATTAGTCAACTAAGCCCAGGACAGGGCGCCAATCCATCGCTGGGTGACACACAGACACTTTAGAGTACCCAATTCACCTGATCCCCATGTTTTTGGACTGTGGGAGGAAACCCACGCAGACAACATGGAAACTACGCTCAGATGTGGACTCGAACCCAAGACCTCAGTGCCGAGAGGTGAACGTGCTAACCACTAAGCCACCGTGCCGCCCTAAAGTACAGATAACCAACATTTCTACTTAAGTATAGTAACAAAGTATCTGTACTTCATTACTTGACACCTCTGCTGTGAAAATAGTCGACAGCCATCAGCATCCTCTGACCACTGATGAAGGATGATCGATGCAAACTGTGTAGCAACAGATGAACTACTGTCTCTGACTTTACATCTATAAGGTGAAGCAACAAGGCAGGTAAAGTGGACTGTGTTTAAAAACTCCAGCAGCTCTGCTGTCTGTACCAGCACAACACACACTAACACACCACCACCATGTCAGTGTCACTGCAGTGCTGAGAAAGATCTAATATCCTTGAGGCTGGCAAAGTATCTATAGAAACAGATGCACTACAGTCTGTGATTGTAGAACTACACAGTGCTCCTGTATGATCAGTGGAGCTCAAATGAACAGTGAGTGTAGATGATGTTATTTAAGTGTTTAAATGTTATGGCTGATTGTTTAATGATTTGAAAGCAGAAACTCCTCCTGACTTCATTTATCTCATTCTGTCACAGGCCATTATTGTGAGTGACGGCTGTTGTGAGTGGTTAAGCGGTCGGAGTCTATAATGTGATTTGTAGAGTGGATTGCTTGCTCTTTTAGGATTGTGGGCAAACAGCAGTAAAGAGCGGTCAGGCTGTTGGGTCCCACTGTAGCATCTGCGACTTATCAGCGCATCAGGACGCCAGTGTGTGATTTAGAGCCTGACGAGGTGGCCCTTGTGTCGGCCTGTTGTCATTGAAATAAAGCTGGGGGCCCCGTCCCCCCTCGGCCTCCCCCTCGTCTGCGCAGAACAAGTGTATCTTCAGAAACACGCTGGCCTCTTATGGTAATGACGGCGTGTGTGCGAGCGTGTGTTTTGGGCTTTCCCTCTGGGGTATTTGGGAGGCTGGTCGCTTTTTTTGATGTACATGTTGAAGATCAGAAAGGCTAAGAGGGCCACTGCTGACCAGGCTACACATACTAACATTACGTAGCTCGCAACACATCTACACAGAATATTTTTGTAAACACAGGTTTTTCACTTGCCGCTCATATGAAAACTTTTTTTATTTTTTAGAAAGCTCAGTTTTGGATTGGTTTGTTATAAACCCAAAAACCCTTGTCTGAATTTTTTGTCCATTTTGAGCTGCAAATTAAATATTTTCCTTCAAATAAACTCTGTTCCATATATTTTTGGAATAAGCATTAAAAACATTGACAAAAACCTTTATTGAAGTTCCAAAGAAATTTCACTGAGCACCTTCTGAAGCGTGCCCCGTTACATAAAGTTCCCTTTAATGCTGTGCAGACTGAAGGAATGGTTTCTGAAACAAACACATCGAGCAAAACAACATACACAAGAACGTTGCAAGAACATTGCGAGAACGTCCCATTTAGGTCATGGGAACATTACCTTCTAACGTTTACAGAACATTATGGTGTGGAGTTCCTGCTTGGTTCTCAGTACGTTAGGTGTGAACATTAGGCTATAACGTTCCTTGAACATTCCCTTAATGTTATTCCCAGCTAACACAAGAACGTTGCAAGAACATTGCGAGAACGTTCCATTTAAGTCATGGGAACATTATCTTCTAACCTTTACATAACGCTGTGATGTGGAGTTCCTGCTTGGTTCTCAGTACGTTAGGTGTGAACATTAGGCTATAACATTCCTTGAACATTCCCTTAATGTTATTCCCAGCTAACACAAGAACGTTGCAAGGACATTGCAAGAACGTTCAATTTAGGTCATGGGAACATTACCTTCTAAAGTTTACAGAACGTTATGGTGTGGAGTTCCTGCTTGGTTCTCAGTACGTTAGATGTGAACATTAGGCTATAACGTTCCTTGAACATTCCCTTAATGTTATTATTATTATACACCCAGGCAGGTGACAAACAGGGAACATTTGTTCATCGTCAGGCTAACGTTAGGTTGGAACGTTGTATCTAGGTTTGTTCAAACTTTAGTCAAAACCTTCAAAGAACATTCCAGGAACGTTGTCATTTAACAGAACCATGCAAGAACGATACCAGAATGTTAGTTTAACGTTCTGTGTTACTTGGGAGCATGGTAGTCTGACGTAAACTCGGATCATACTGAGTGATGATGGTAGACTGAGGTAAATGTGTTTATGTTTAAACTTCTCTAAGGAGAGTTAAACTAAGTAATGATGGTAATCTGATGTACATTTATTTATGATTAAACGTATCTGAGGAGGATTATGCAGAGTGATGATGGTAGTCTGAAGTATATTTTAATGTCATGACATCACTGTTGGAAAAAGCTTGCAGAGGTTAGCAGCCCTCATATTACAGAAACCCAATATCTGTCACCAGAAAGATGCATTTTAAGAAACGTTTTCTTAGTTATTTTTGAAACACATGGACTATTAACACCATGTTTAGATGCAATGTAATCTGTTGTCTTAAAGTGATGCGCTGATTGTCTAATGTAGTGTGCAGAATCATATAACGCATACCTTGAGATATGAGTTTAATTCATTCTGTAACAGAGCTTGTAAGTCAGTCAACTCGCATATCAAACAAATTTCTCCCATTTAAAATAACTGAAATAGATTTAATCTGTTCCAGCCCTGTGAAACATCCCCAAACCATCCTAAATTAAGGACAAAAAGACATGTTTTGAATAAAGAAACACACACATATACACTTTACCAATGCATAACAAAATATTTACATTTCAGATTTCAATAAATATTACTGTAAAATCATTTTTAGGGAATTCTCGCTGTACAGTAAAATCTCTCTTCTTACATTTCACTTCAGCATCCAACTGCTGCCAAGAAATTCAGCATCTGGCTGAAGAATGGGAGGCCATGGTTCGTTCTTTGCAATTCAGTACAAAACAGTTTTCACTCAGAAGCAGCAGCAAGTCTACATATCTATGTTCAGGGCCGGCGCTCGAATACGCGGATCACAGGTCTGCATGAAATAATATTAACAGTATTTAACATAATTACTGTATGTTATTAAAATTAAATAAGTTTAAGGGTTTAAAAACATTTTTACTATCGATTTTTTTTCAAAAAGGATGCAAGAAGGAATACAGCACACAAGATTGGACTTGATTCTGAGGGTAACACGTGAGAAATAATGAGACGCAGGTGTTGTGCTGCCCACACTGGACTTTTGCGCCAACGCACCAACTAGCAGCAGCCACTCGTACCTTGGAATTTTGCTCGGATCTTGAACAAAAATATGGAGTCGCAACTTGTATTTTAAAAAATTTGTATGTTGGTCTGCTCATATCTCAAGGTACCACTGTAGTGATAAAGATTTTCTAGTGTATGAAACAGGGAATAGGGGACCATTTCTGACACAGCTGTAGGTACCAGTAGAAGAGGATTTAGCCTTGTTGATATATTGCTCATAATTATGGTGTGAAAGAGTCAAATGATACAGAAACTAGTAATTATTTCTACCAATTTGCTCCGTTCATTCTCACAGAAACACAGCTCAAAGGCCGCTTTCCAGGTGAAGGCGAGGGGAAATTTTTCATCCCCACGTCTTCACCCAAACTATTATGTCAGATGGTCTTATGGCATTTCTGAGATTTTATTTCATTCGTCACAAAAATGTTGGGCAAAAACTGACAACCATAGCCTGAGCCCTAAATGGGAAGTCATCCAGTATCTGATGCTAACAACAGCCTGCAGATGTGGGGGAAGTGTCATCTTCCTGACGAGAGAAATCTCAGGCATATCATCTGGTGCCCCAAAACAGATCTGAACGTGGAGAAAACGGGGTTCTTTAGCATCATATTTTTTTCCAGTACAGATGCTAATGCTGATTTGACTTAATAATCAAAGCACAGCTGTACTTAATGTTGGTACCTACAGTGGACCTGTCACTTCGGAAGCCCTTCAGAAGATGCTGAGAGGTAGTAAGCAGTCTATGACGGTGATGAGGAAGAAGGAACGAGAGCGAATAAGACACAGAACAATGTCAAACTCAGTGTTGAAAAGAGAATACCTGATAAACATCATCTATTTAAACAAACCTAATGCTTGACTGCTTGTCGTGGGCTGCATTTCATACATAAAATATGTTCCGTCACTGATATTGGCGCTTATCGGCGGCGGGAGAGGCAGAGGCGGGCTGTGGGAGGCTGGGTGGGGAGCGCTGGGCTGTTTGTGCACGATGATTGAGGCCCCAGAGCTGGAGATGCACCTCTGATAAAATCAGTCCGTCTGTCTGTCAGGCTAGCAGGCAGGAGGTGTGTGTGTGTGTGTGTGTGTGTGTTTAGGTAAGGATAGAGGATAGAGACATGGATGGAGATGGAGTAGAAAGAGGAAATGTAAAAAAAGAAATGGAGGTTCAACCATAGTTGGACACCCAGCTGAAGTGAATGTGGGAAGCCAGAAGGTTCATAAGCTTCTGTGTGTCCCCTGAGAGAGATAGAGGAGGAAACTCCCTCGCACGCCCTGCCCTTCCGTCAAGCCTGATCAGGGCGACCCGATTGAACGTTCCAACAATACAAGCCATCAAAAGCGGAGGTTGTCAGGCATGGACATCAGGAACTGTTGGGTGGGTCGTCATCCAGACCTGAGCCCTACTTAATTTTTTATTGGGCCTGAGAACTTTCACTGGCCTAACATTGTATAAAATCCACATCTATCCCTCACACATATTCTCAGTATGAATTTATTATCCAGCCCATTCTTTGCATTGAGGTGCTTAATGTAACTTATAGCTCTACTGGGTCTACCTGTATCACAACCAATGCAGTGAAAATAAACTTTACTTGACCTCTGCTTCTTTATGACAGAGTGATCACCAGCAGTTTGAAGTAAACCAATCAGACGGCTCCCTGCGAGCAGTGACATACTGTCATAGTCGGTATATTAAATGCACCATGTCATCGTACAGCATCGTACAGGTAAAGATGAGAGACTACTAAGACAAAAACGTTTATAAAATCAGATCTTTTTCACCATATTTGAGTACATCCCTCACATTTAGGAAGTGTGTGGTTATCTTTTCATGTGACAACACTATAGAAATGAAACTTGGATATGACTCAGAGTAGTCAGTGTACAGCTTATATTCTCAACACAACACACCGCCATTAATGTCCAAATACAGACACAAGTGAGTACACCTCACAGTGAACATGTAAAATTATCCCCAGTTGTGTCATTGTTCCTCCCTGCTGTCATGTGACTCGTTAGAGTTACAAGCTTCCAGGTGTGAATGGGGAGCAGTAAAATTTAGTACTTTTGGCCCCGAGTGGCTCAGCAGGATAAAATGCTGACACTATGACCCGAGGATCGCGAGTTGGAATCCTGGTCATGCTGTTTGCCATCAACAGCTGGGGCCCAAGAAAACAAAAATTGGCAGTGCTCTCTCTGGGCGGATAGATGGCGCTCTCTCTCTCTCTATCACTCACACACTGCAATGTCCGCTGGCTCAGGCGTCTACTGATTGGTCCAATCAGAGCTGGGGACCCTGTGTGCCTTCCTCCAAGCGCGTTAGGCTCTCCAGTGACGGTGTATCAGCAGTGGTTCTAAAAGAGGCGGTGGCTGCATCACACGCAACGGAGGAGGCTTGTGCTTGCTTGCACCCTCCTAGAGTCAGGGACAGTGTAAAGTGATGTGGAGAGGCCTAACGGAGGGGATGGGCTAATTGGCTACCACTACATTGGTAAGGGGATAAAAATGGGCAAAAACTTAGAAATAAATTATTTAAAAAAAAATTGGTACTTTTGGTACAATTCTCTCATACTTGCCACGGGACATTCAACATGGCACTTCATGGCAAGGAGCTTGCTGAGAATGTGAGAAATAGAATTGTTGCTCTCTACAAAGATGGGCTAGGCTATAAAAAGACTGAAACTACATTGAGCTACAGAATGGTGGCCAAGATCTGGGGCTGCATGAGTGCTGGGGAGCTGTTCTTCATTGAGGGAAACATGTTCTGAGACACAGCTCCTTCAGAAACTGGGCTACATGGTAGCTTTCCAACATGATATTGACCCCAAACACACCTCCAAGATGAAAACTGCCTTACTGAGGAAGTTAAAGGTGATGGACTGACCAAGTATGTCTCCAGATCTAAACCCAATTGAGCATCCTCAAGTGGAAGGTGGAGAAGCGCAAGGTGTCTGACATCCACCAGCTCTGGTGGAGTGGAAGAGGAGTCCAGTAGCAGCCTGTGCAGCTCTGGTGAATTCCATGCCCAAGAGGTTTAAGGCAGTGATAGTTAATAATGGTGGTCTAAATATTGACAATATGGATACACTTTGGACATTTTCAGTGTGAGGTGTACTCACTTGTGTTACCAGACATTTGGACACAAAGTAGAAGGTCACATTCTTTTGTTTGTTGAAAACATTTGGATGGTGAATCATTCTCATCAGCACTGTAGTGATACTGCCTTGGTGGTATATTCGGCCATGCTGCACTGGATCAGTCATAACTGGAGTTGACCATTACGGGTTTTTGAACACTGTTTGACACAGCTACCTTGTAGACGTAAAGTACAAGACAGTAGCTCATCTGTTGCTGCATAGTTTGTGTTGGTCATCCTGATATTAGTGCATTGTTTGTTGGTTGACCAGTTCATGTGAACTCGATTTTTCACTGCATTTTTATAATTATATGTCAAAATCCACATAAATGCTAGTGCTAGTCAAGCTCAAATTAGAACAGCGAGTAGTGGCTGAGCATTAGACACAAAAGAAGTTCTCTGTGATCTCAGACTGCACATCTACTGTACTCTCATGTACAGGTTAGACTCCCATGGTTAGTGTGTATAATTCATAATTCTGATCTGCTCTAGGAGACAAATTGCACTCTTTGAGTTTGTGGCAGAAGAAATGACTCTGTTAATCATTTTGGACAAAACATCACACCCCCTAAACACAACACTTAAAAAGCAGAAAAGCTCATTGACTGATACCACTGTGCTAATATTGCTATGCGAGATTGTTCTTACCCACTGCATTAAGACTCTACAACAAGTTTTCTTCCTGTGGAGTGTGACCTTGTCACGTCCCTGGCCATGCCCCTGCCCTGTCTGTGCCTTAGTCCAAATGTTTACGTTTCACCATGTGCTCTCTATGTGCATCATACACCTCAAGTTTCGTCCACACCTTCACACAAGTCATGTAATGTTTCATTGTATGCACCTGCGTCTTGTCTCTGTCCCATCTTCTATCATTATTAAGTGTGCTTTAAAAGCCTTCCTAGCGTTTCAGTCCACATCTGTCATTGCATTGTCACCAGTGCGTTTGTATTGCCTCAATGGCTTGTTTTGATGTCATATTCACAGTCTGTATCACAGCTACAGTCTACAGTCTACTCTTGTTTTGTTCAATAAAAGTCTTGTGTTTATTGGTTCAATGCTGTATATATAATTATATATGTTTGTATATATACTTATACATGTTCTCTTACATTCTATATACACTTATGCCTTCTTATTTCTACCTGGTACATTAATACATATGCAGTTGTATGCAATTATATGTCTCACTACTATAATGATTCAATTTCCAATTAATCAATCAATCAATTAATGTTTGTCATTAATGTTTGGAACAGTATCATGATGTGGGTCCAGTATCGCGATTCCCATTCCGACGTGTCAGCCTCACACAGTGTAGTGTACACACTGAGGGGAGTCATGTGTAGGTCAGGGAAGGCTAGTTCATAAAGGTGGAGCATAATAGAGCTGGGTGTTGGAGAATAGAGAGAGGAGGTGCTGATGGTTGTGACCTGTGCTTTATCTGCTTTTCTCCACTCTCAGCTGGGCCTGTACGGAGCTCCTCTCCTCATTATGGCTGTGACCATGGCTCTGGAGTCCAGCAGCTGATGAATGGCCAGACGGAGGGGTTATAATAGACATGGGTGGTGAAGGCCAAGGCTCAGGCAGCCACAGAGATGACCCACAGCTGGCTGAAGAGTTTTAGGCAGGCGGACGTACCCTCAGTGCAACCTTGACCCCCAGCAAAGCACAGAGGAGGCGCTGCAAGATATACTCTCTAACTATGTCTCTCTCTCTCAGTTTCTCTCTTTGTGCTGTTAGAGTGGATGTTCATTCATTTATTCATTCATTCACTCACTCATCTAAATTCAAATTAAATCATTTAATTATTGCTCTATAATAATTAATTATTGCTCAATTAATTAATTCTTTATAAATGTTTCATATCACTTCATACTGCAGATGTAGACCGTAAATATCTGTGCATAGGTGTTTGCATTCATATAGCATTTATGTGTGCATGCTCAAATCATGGATATTCATCATTCATTATTAACAAATTTGGATTTTAATTGTACTATTAATTTGTCTATATTTGAAAGAATTGTGCCATTCATTCACTGGTCTACATTTTAATGCATTCATTCTTTAATTATAGTTTCATTCATTGCTCTAGACTTTCATTCATTCATTCATTCATTCATTTATATTTAAATTCGCTCACTCTTTCATTCAAATTCTGTTCTTCATACAAGTATTTTGGTGTTTATGTATGCACATGTTTGTGCTGCAAAAAGGGATATCCGCTCATTCATTCATTCATTCATTCATTCAGTCACTCATTCTATATCTTAAATTGTTCTTCATTTGTCTCTATCTAATTTGTCCTTCACACCACATCTATTGTTTTTTCTCCGTGTTTTGTATTCATTTATAATGTAGAATAAGTGAGAATATGTGACATTTATCTCTCTCTCTCTCTCTTTCTCTCTCTCTCTCTCTCTCTCTCTCTTTCTCTCTCTCTATCTCTCTCTCTCTCTTTCTCTCTCTTTCTCTCTCTGTCTCTCTCTCTCTCTCTCTCTCTCTCTCTTTCTCTCTCTGTCTCTCTCTCTCTCTCTCTCTCTCTCTCTCTCTCTCTCTCTTTCTCTCTCTCTCTCTCTCTCTCTCTCTCTCTCCATCTCTCTCTCTCTCTTTGTGTGTGTAAGCATTTAGGCGGGTGGCAGCAGGGGGTCTTCCACCTGGCCTGCATAAGGCAGACTGATACATAAACAGGATTATCAGCTGAGAGAAGGTGTGCATGAGGCAGGGCGCTGCAGAGCCGAAAAATTCCATTTGTCAGATCACTGGCTTTCATGAATACTTAAAGAATGGAAAAATACACTGCTGCCTCTCATAGACTAATTACACTTGTAAAGACATGGAGTATATATGACTTGAATATACAAACACTTCATAAGAAGAAAGAAAGAAAACAGATTTATATGACATTGAATTCACAAATGTTCTTTTAGTTTCATACATGAAACAACAAGCTGGTCAAATCAGCTGACGATGAATTTATAGACTCACTAAAGTGCTGCATTAGAGCAGTGAGTGCTGAGTAGAAATAACCTGGTGCTGGTGATTGTTAATGCTTTACTCTGGGGTATCTGTAGCAGTTCAGAAGACTGAGGTGAGGAGATGTCTGACATTTTCTTGTTAATTTTCTTGTTGCTAATGTTGAGGACCAAGTTAAATAAACCCCATTCCTGTAAGCATTAATATTCATTCATTCATTCATTCAGTCATTTATTCAAATTCTGTCTTCATACAATTGTTTCAGTGTCTATGGATGTACGTATACATGTTTGTATTTGAGCTGCAAAAATGAATGTTCACATTCATGCTTCAAGAATGAATGAATATTCATGCATTCATTCAGTCATTCTTTTGAAATGTCTGTTCATACCACTTCATTCTGCACATGCTCTGTGCATATGTGTTTGCATTAGTGCAACGTTCATGTGTGCATGCTCAAATCACGGATATTCATTCATTCATTCTTTCATTCCTTTGGATTTTAATTGACTCATTTCAAATTTTAATGCATTCATTTGTCTGCATTTTAAAGAATTATGCTGTTAATTTATTGATATTCATTCATCCATTCATCCATTCATTCCATCAGTCAGTCAGGGCTGTGTATGTACATATGCATGTGAGTGTTTGTACTGCAATAATAAACATTAATTCCTTCACTCATTCACTACAAATTCAGGGCCTGGATTAAACTTATTATGTCTTAATCTGATATGTGCCTTTAGTAGCATTTTATTGCTCCTGAGCTCCAGTCAAGTGAAGCATCTGTCTGCATATTGTTTAGTTCTGTATAATGAGTCACTGACATAAATAAAACAGTTCTACATCAAAAAGTATGCCATTTGAGGAAAAAATAGAGTGTGATATATTAATAAAATAGATTTTTGAATCATATTGTACTGCTCTGATCCTTATATTTATTTACATTTCTATACAGTCCAATGTCTCCATCACTGCACGGGAGCATTGAGACCAGCACAGACCAGCCTCCTGTTGTCCCACCAAGTCTCCCTTCCAAGTACTGACCAAACCCAGACCTGCTTAGCTTCAGTTAATGTACGTTATGTTGTGCAGGTGCTACAGCTACCAGGATGGCAAGTGTGTAAACACAACAGCGTGCACATTGTAATGATATGTATCTATTTTACAGGACCATGTGAGCGAGAGAGGAAGAGAGGACGAGAGTGGCACCTCTATGCTGGTGAGTGAATGGAGCAATTATTTCTCTATGGGTTAGTGTACGAACTCGTATTGACCTGCAAACTCTCCAATACACAGTCCAACAGAACGGCTTGTTTTGTGTACGCTTATGAAAATGCATTATTGATATTTTTCCTGCTCTCAGTCTTAACACTGGGTCAGAGATTTGGCCCGTGCTGAACAGTATTAATGAGGTTTGCTTAGAGCACAATATTATAGGAGACAATGAGAGGGTTCAAAATACAGATAAATAAATAAATAAATAAATAAAAAACAGGTCATTTTTTTCACCACAATGTCACTCGGTTATGATAAAGTCTAAAAAGAGTTCTTATTTTGTGCAGGTGGGAATTGACATATTGACCACTCCCTGCATCTCCATATGGTACGCCGCCGAGCCTGGCACTGACGTTCATTCATTTTCTTTGCATTTTTCTCATTGTTGTTCCATCTTCAATAGGAACAGCCCAAAGATGATTTAGATCAGATATGAAGCGAATGCAAAAAAAAAAAAAAATCAATGACCCTCCTAAGCTTTAGCTTATAATTATATTTGTGATTAGTATTGATTATGAGTTGGACCATCCAAGGCCTGTATATTATGGCTAAGACAATTCTTGAATTCAAACATAGTGCTATAGATGTGTCTGAATTTCTCCTTTCAAACGAAGCCCTCTTTTCTAATTAGAAATAAGGTTTTGACCTTGTCTTAAATAAGCATTATTTTTGTACATTTTAGAGAGTTTTTTTATGCTGTGTCCAGCTTTTGTCATCTTTTCTCGAGGCTACGATGTATTGTCTTTGGTTTTGTGAAAATAGCAACAATGAAACATTAGTAATATAAAAATAAAACAATACAAAAGCTTTTATAAACTTCAAACGACTCACATTTAATGATTCATCACATTACATTGCGTTTCACAATCAAATTTGACTTGTTTCAATTAGATGTAAGATTTGTTGTTTCTAAAGCAGCACATTTTATTGGACAAAATGAGCTTCATCAGGATGTCTTCATTACGTTCAGTCATTTATTAGCATTCTTTTCATCATGTGATGCTAGAGCTTCAGGATTTATAGCACAGTGACTTGCAGGTGTTTGATAACAAGAAAAACTAAACATTTACGTGTTTTTATTTCATTTGTCTATAAAACTACACTTTGAACAAGAAACCGTTCTTCTTTTGGGCCTCGTACTGGGTCTACTGTCTCTAGACTTTGGGGAATTTTAGAGTCATTCTGTAACCTGTTGTCCCTGGCCCCGCCTCTGTCCATGTGCCTTGTTTGTTTATGTTCCCATGTGCCCTCCTGTCGCCATGTGTCTTGTTCATGCCATGTCTACACCCCCAGCCACGTCATGTCTTGTCCATTGCACAGCCCTGCTGTCTCATGATCAGTCTTGATTGTTTGGCTTCCCTAGTGTCTCACATCCTTGTCAGTCATTGTTTGTCACCCATGTTATGTCGTCACTCAAGTGTTGGTCAATCACACTCTGCTTTGTTTATCTCCATTCAATAAAGCTTGGTTCTGTTTAGTAACCCTGGGTCCTCCTGCCCTCGCTCATTTTAACACATGCCAAGCAGATGAGCTTGAGACCAGAACTATGGATAATTCAAGGGTCAAACAAAAACATAAACAGTCTTAAAGACATGTTTTTTGCAGGTAAAATTTGGATATCACTGCAAATGCACATTAAAAAATTAGATTATAGTGTAAAATTCATTTGTTTTTGTCATTTAATTAAAAATTAAATTAATTATTATAATTAGACTGATATGTTTTATATTCATTAGATGTAAAATTACATCCGTTTTTTTATTTGTTTTAATGATGTTTCTCAAAGGTGTAATGAGATAAGCCAAACTGGTTAACGGTAAAACTAAAAATGGCTTGAAATATGTCACTTTATGTGTAATAAATGAAATTCTAATGTTTTATGTGTCACTGCAGAGTCAATACTTTAAATATGCACTAAAATGGCTCTAGAACAGCGAGATGAGAAGATTGGGTAAAAGCTTAGATGGGTAAAACGTTCTTCAAAGCTCTGGACCTTTGTTTATCAGTTGAACTGCACACAGTCTGGAGTTGAAGAGCAGGGCTCTAGGTGATTTTAAATGGTGAAGAACGTTCTAGAAGTGTGCTTATCAACCCTGTTTTTGGAGATCTACCTTCCTACAGACTTTAATCTGATTCATCTACAATACTTACTGCCATTAACAGGTTTTGATTAGATGGTGTTAGACTTAGGTGGGAGGTGAAAACTAGTCTCTAATGGTAACCAATCAGCATTCCTGCTGTTTCTGTTGGTTTTGTCATGGTGTCTTGTGTATTTAGTGGTTTGCTGATGGTTTAACTTCAAATTGGGTCAAAATACACTTTCTGGAGCAGATAAACGTGAATATATTGGCACCATGTCTAATACCAGGCCAATACTGAGCTGTGGAGCAGTGGAGCTGTGTTCCCTGCTCCATCCTGTACTTTTGGGATGAGTTGGGGATGAGGTTGGTGGTGATCATCCAGCATCCTGACCTCACTAAGCTGAATACAATCAAATCCTTACAACAATCTAGAGCAGACAGTAGAGAGTTACTCTGACAAAAACAGAACAAACTAATAGATTTCAGACTAAACAAAGAATGAGTACGTGTCCCAATACTTTTGTCCGCCCAATGTATTTTCATTACAGACTGAAAATGGTTGTAAGTCCTGTTCTAAATGTAATGTTTTGTGTATCTCTGCTAAAGGTCCATGTGAGTAACGGTGTTTTCTGTAATCAGCTCTGTGTGTGTGTGTGTGTGTGTGTGTGTGTGTGTGTGTGTGTGTGTGTGTGTTCCCATGTCCTTCCACCCTGTTAGTGCAGTTCCTCTGCCGGAGGGAAAGCCAAGGCCGAGATCACTTAGATGTGTGAGTGATCTATAGTTTTTACCGAGGCAGATTGTCTGCGAGCTCGGAGAGATTAGTAGCATCTGGGGCTTTAAAGAACGTGGCAAATTGTGGCCTTTCTTTAGGGTGGGTGATAAGGCCTTAAATGAAGGGAGCCTCCTTATCAGCCCACTGCTAGCCATAAATCACACACGCCTGCTCCCTGCTGCTACCCCTGGTGGTTCCTATCTGCATGCTGAGCTCGGGGAGAGCCCGACATTACCTCACAACAAGAACACACACACACACATCCTCAGCACACACCTCGGCAGAATATGAACCAGGGCGGCCCAGTTTCCCAAATACTTTATAGTACTGAGATCATGTTAAGTGGTAGAGAAAGTGTTCAATGTGATGCTCACTCTGCCAGGTCACAGCCCTGCTAAACAAGTCTTAAAAACCATTAGATGTGTCTGTTGGTTTCGTAATGGTGTCTAATGGTTAGTAATGTGTATTCTGATGGTTTGACATCAACATGTAAAGGACCTTAATGGTTTAATGGATGACTTGTCACTGATTCTAGCTGCATCTAATGGTTTTCTAATAGGATCTAAAGGTGTTCAAGGAAAACTTTGGTCTCTAATGGTATCCAGTAAGTAACCTTGCTGAAAAAAGTCTTAAAAACCATTAGATGTTTCTACTGGTTTTGTAATGTCTAAAGGTGAATAATTTGTGTTTAGTGGTTTTCTGATGGTTTGACACTAAAACGTAAAGGATCTCAATGGTTTAATGGGTGACTTGTCACTGATTCTAGCTGCATCTAATGTTTTTCTAATGGGATCTAAAAGTGTTCAAGGAAAAACGGTCTCTAATGGTAACCATTAAGCAATGTTCCTGACCAAAGACTTAAAAAGTATTAGATGTTTCTACTGGTTTTGTAATGGTGTCTAATGGTTACTAATGTGTATTTTGATGGTTTGACATCCACATATAAAGATCTTATTTGTTTAATAGGTGGTTTGTTGCTGATTCTAGATGAATCTAATATTTTTCTAATGGGATCTAAAGGTGTTCAAGAAAAATTTGGTCTCTAATGGTAACCATTAAGCAACACTCATTAAGCAAAGACATAGAAATTATGATGTTTCTGTTGGCTTTTGTAATGGTGTCTAAATATGTATTTTGTGGTTTTCTGATGGTTTGACATCAACATATAATTGACCCTAATGGTTTAATGGGTCAAAAAATTGGTCTCTAATGATATCCAGTAAGTAATCCTACTAAAAAAGTCTTAAAAACCATTAGTTGTTATTACTGGTTTTGTAATGTTTAAAGGTGAGTGTTGTGTATTCGTTGGTTTTCTGATGGTTTGACAGTAAAACGTAAAGGATCTTAATGGTTTAATGGATGACATGTCACTGATTCTAGATGTCTCTAAAAGTTTTCTAATGGGATCTGAAAATGTTCAAGAAAAGTTTGGTCTCTAATGGTATTCAGTAAGTAACCCTGCTGGAAAAAAGTCTTAAAAACCATTAGATGTTTCTGTTGGTGTTGTAATGGAGTCTAAGGGTTAGTAATGTGTATTTTGATGGTTTGACATTAACATGTAAAGGATCTTAATGGGTTAATGGGTGACTTGTCACTGATTCTAGATGTCTCTAATGGTTTTCTAATGGGATCTAAAGGTGTTCAAGGAAAAACGGTCTCTAATGGTAACCATTAAGCAATGTTCCTGACCAAAGACTTAAACATGATTACAGGTAGTCCCCAGGTTATGACATTGATCCGTTCCTACGTTCGCGTTGTAACCCGAATTTCGTGTAAGTCGGAACATACGTAAATACTGTACATAAATAACATACAGTAAGCACTTATCCTATCCTAACACAGTAATTATCAAAAAACACATAAAATATGTTTAATAATGAAAGGAAACAGCCGCGTAACCGTGTATTCTTCCGCCGCGCACACCAAACACGAGAAAAGGCTTTATACAGTAAATGGGAGATGTGTTGTAACCACGAAACAACGTAACTTGGGGACGACGTAACCCGGGGACTACCTGTATATGTTTCTTTTGGTTTTGTAATGGTGTCTAAATGTGTATATTGTGGTTTTCTGATGGTTTGACATCAACATGTAATTGACCATAATGGTTTGATGGGTGACATGTCACTGATTCTAGATGTCTGTAATGTTTTTTTTTTTTTAATGGGATTTAAAGATATTCAAGAAAAAAATGGTTTCTAATGGTATCCAGTACATAACCCTGCTAAAAAAGTCTTAAAAACCATTAGATTTCTAAAGGTGAGTGTTGTGTATTTTTCGTGGCTTTCTGATGGTTTGGCACCAAAACGTAATGGATCCTAATGGGTTAATTATCTCTTATTCTAGATGCATCCAGAGTTCTAAATTAACACCCGTCAACCCGCCAACCCGCCAAATGCGGGTAAAAAATCATTTTGGCGACTGTTAATAAAAACTTACTAGCCAATGTGGCCAGTGATGCAAGAGGTATTACATGTATGATACATAAGGCTCCGTTCTCGGTCATTCATCCCCTGGCAGTACTTCCTTCATTTCCCAGGAACACTATATTCCTTAACGCTACGTCTGAGGTGCACAGCTCGATCGTAAAGGTAGTGTGGGTAGATCGCATGGCATTAAAAAACATACATGTCAGCCTATCATCCGTCCTCGCCACCCAACCTACGGCCTACACAGTGCTATCCAGCCTGTATGTCATCTGTATGTCTTTGTCTTTCTAAAGCATATATACTCTGCTGTTTCAAACAATAAACTGGGAAACCATCTTGAGAACAGACTCTGTCTCTGTTGTCATTTGAACTCCCCCAGCGCGCTGTAGGCCGAAGGAGGACGGAGGAACACTGCATTCTACTGTCGTGTACAGCTCAGTATTTCAGAGATCGAAAACCAGAACCAACAATCGGTTCTAACAGACGTCAGCCTATCATCCGTCCTCGCCACCCAACCTACGGCCTCGGCATGTTAACAAAGGGAAGGAAAAGTATCCTAACGTTAGGGCTTCTCTCAATCTTTCTTCAGTGGATTTCTGCGGTATTCTAATGTTCATGTCACTCATGTCCACCAGGATTATTGACGGCCAGCTCTGTTTACGGAGTTGCGTTCAGGGTTGCCAGATCCCCCAAATCCTCCAGCCAGAAAACTGCCATACACAGGCTGATACTATCTAAATAAAATCTATCTATCTATTGAATAAATCTAAATCACCCCACTACAACAGCAAAAAATAAATCATATTGTTCATTTTCTTTTCTATTTAGTGAAAAAATCCCTGCAACCCCCCCTCGGAAGGTTTACCAGTGAATCCATTTTCACAAACCTGGCAACCCTGGTTGCGATCGTCTTTTTACAAGAGTTTAATACTTTTATTATATATATATATATTTGTATTTATATATTACAATAAAAATATTATTCTTGTGTGTTGTATGTCAAATTAACTATTATATGATTATTATTCTTAAGAATTATAGACGACCAGCTCTGTTTACGGAGTTGCGATTAGGGTTGCCAGATCCCCAAAAACCTCCAGCCCGATGTGTGACAGAAAACTGCCATACACAAGCACCTTTTCTGCATTTTTGGCAGTTTTCCTTTCAGCATCTGGATTTGTAAACCAGCGGTTTTTCAAGTTGGCCAGCAGTCCGTGTTCTCCTGTCACTGTAAGTTGTTAACATGTATGTTTGTTCTGCCTGTGTAAGAAACCTAAAACTGAGCATTTCCATACGGAGTGGAGGAGGACTTTTTTACTGTCATTTTGAAGTGTGTTTGTCTTGACTACATTATTTGGCGTCAGCCTTTTCAAACATGAAGATCATTAAGTCCAAGTATTGTTCCACTATGACTGATGATCATTTGGAGGTTTGCTTGAGGCTGACTATCAGCAACTACTGTCCAGACTATGCATCCCTGACTGATTCCATTCCGTGCAAGTCATCAGAGTAAAGTAGGGTAATGACAAAACATGCACACAGATGTGTGTAATATGGGTTAATGTAGGTATTCAAGGTACACCAGCATACACTGTACACATAAACTGTCAGTATATGTATAAATAAATATATGTCTTACATTTTAATATTAGGTAGATCATTTTGACTTAGTCATTAGATAAGTAGCTCGCAGGCTGAAAAAGTGTGTAAACCCCTGCGCTACGTCATGACATTATAAGCCCATTGGCTGCACACAGTTTGTAGTGAAAAAAGAATGAGAAACCATGGAAATGAACACTAATACCACTAAACAGACTTCAGAGAGCAACTCAAGGTAGAAGCGAAGTAAACAGGGCCAGAACTAAACAGAGAGCACACTGAAAGAGGAGGGAGTTAACGTTAGCTTAGTAAAGACTTTTAACCTAAATTTGGTTGGGACTTGGATAGACTGGGGCAGCTGGACCTAACTTTGTGTGCAAACATGCAGCAAAAAATGAGAGTAGCTAAGATTCTGATGCCGCTTCTGAAGAAGGAGAGCACTGAAGACGTGGTTCAAATAATATACTGTATATACATAGAAAGATAGATTGATCAAATGCATTCAGTGGCACTCATTTCTCTTATTTTTACAGCATAAAATTTGGCTAGTGGAAATTCTGATTAACTTTAGAGAGTAACCAGCCACATTGGCTGGTGATCAAAAAAGTTAATTTAGAACCCTGGATGCATCTAATACTTTTTTAATGGGATCTAAAGGTGTTCAAGAAAAAAGTGGTCTCTAATGGTAACCAGTAAGCAACCGTTCTGAAGACAAACCATTAGATGTTTTGTTTTCTCCATTCTGGTGTCTAAAGATTAGTAATGGATTAATGGGTGACTGATTCTACATAAATCTAATGGTTTTCTAATGGGATAAGAAATTGTTCTACAGGAAATAGCAGCCCTGTAGAAAAAAATCATAGAGACCATTAGATGTTTCTGTTGGTTTTGCAGTGGCGTTAAAGGCTAACAGTGTACATTTAGTGCTTTTGTGTTGGTTTGACTTCCAAACGTAAAGGATCCTAATGGATAAATTGGTGACTTTTCAACAGTCCTAGATACTAATTGGATGTTCTGCAGGAAACAAATGGAAAGGATAACCGTTCAACCAATACCAGTGTTATTATTGATGGAAACCATTGATAATTATGACTTTCTTAATGGTTTGTAATGGTTTTGCTTCTTTAGAGAAACACACTGCTCTCCTCCAGCCCCCTCCATACTTGTCTGTGATTCCACTGGTCTTCAAAGAGGAGAATGGTTTCCCATTGGAGTGCGATCAAACTTTGATCCGGAGAAAAACACCAACACTTTAGTTCGGGCTTCTGCAATGAATAGGATGAGAAAACAACATTTAATGGGATATTGTCCCTCTTTTGTCTTCCTTAAACTAAAAGGCAAATAAAGAGGATAGCATGAGCTTTAATGAGCCTGTGTAAGTGATTCACTTGTTTAATTATTTCTCTCTCTTTCTTCCCCCTCAGTAATTACAGTCAGCGTTCGCTCATAGTTCGGTTGTCTTTTCCACTACTGGCGGCCCTTTGAATTCTATTCATCATTTCTCGCTCTCGTTGTGTCGGAGCGTGCGTCCGCACAAATCGCTTTTCCATTCTTGTTTATCAGCTTCCTGAACTCTCTAATGGCAGGCTTTGTGCTGTTATACACAATAACAGTGCAGATAGGAGAGGCAGTCCATTCGTAGCGAGTTTCCTCGCCATTGAACGTCTAGGGGTGACTTGTAGTGACTAGCTGAAGATGGATGGCTTAGCCTGACTGAGCTACTGCAGGTTGAACCATGTGTGTGTTAGCACAGGCCTAGCTGCCAGTAGATTAGGCCCGGCCCATTTGTGTGTGAGTAAATGAGAGAGGACCTTGTGTTCATCCAGCTAGGCCGGGGTATAGAAACAAGCAGCTTAAGATGCTATCTGGCTAGCCTCTGCCTGCAGGATGACTGTAGATTATTAGGTCTAGAAAATAAAGGGAGGGGAGGGAGGGGTTGTTGACAAACAATCATGGCTTTATTGGATGTTAATTATATGTTAAGCCAGCGCTCTTCTGCTCAGCGGCAAATCTCACGCCTAAAAAAGCCTGTGAGCTTTACTGCCCCTCTTATCAAGGTCGCAAGTCATCAGTCAGCAGCCGTTGACTCCTCAGCCCCTGAATCGGGAGGGTCACCGGGCAGGCCATCGCAGCTATTTGTCTTCAGTCTTTCAGCACTTTATTCTTCAACCTGATGAACTCTCCGAAGGCCTCCTGTTCATTCTGAATGGCAGCTTTATTCAAACAGCTGATAGACCGTATACGTGCTAGTGTTCCAATATGCATTACAACCAGTTTAACCCAGGTTACAACCACATGACCTCCCCATGCACTGCCTACAAAAGCATTCTTTTACAGCGCCCACGGTGAGGTTGGGTAAGCTTTATAAAACAGTGACATAAATCCCATTCAGCCTAATGAATTCAGATTCACTACATAATTGACGGCTTTCCAGATTGAAATGCTACCCTATTGAGGTGGACTGTGTTGTGGCTGAATGAAACAAACCAGGTTGGAAATGAAAACACGTTCACCGTCATGCCCATGGTTCTTAAAAATGTGGCCATTTGACATGAACAAAATGTAAAAAGCATTTTTCTTGGTTACTATTATATAAAAGCTTGTCCAACCATGCACAGGTGGAAGATTGTGAGTTGAGAAGGGATAAAGCAAATAAAAACTCATTTGAAAATGTTGCTCTTTACTTTGTGGTCAAATGTCATGATGACTGGACCAAATGAAATGGCCCAAAGTGACTTAGAATTACGTCTGGTTCCACTTCTATTCAAAGCAGAGTACTTTATTTCTTTCTCCTCTAAAATTGTCGCTTTGGAAGGATATCTGTTTTTACTAACAAACTCTTGAAATGTTCTTGAGCAGTATCAATAAAGGAGAATGTAATATGAATGGGTGGAATGCATAACATGATGTGAATGGAAGAGAATGTGCTAGAAAAGTCTGAATGGGTGGAAGGTTCTAGAACAGAGGTCTTCAATTCTAGACCTTGCATCCAGTTCCTAGTTCTGGATATCAATGGTAGACAAAATAAATGCTGTATGTATACAATGTTTAGGATCAGGAGTTGAAGACCAACGTTCTAGATCACTTTGGATGGTAGAGAAAATTCTACACTCTCAGAAAAAATGGTACCATTCAGCATCTAGAATGGTACAATTGCTTTCACTGTGGCAGTACCCTCTTAGGGTACAGATGTGTCCTTCAACTTCTGAAGAACCCTTACTCTTTGTACCTCAAGGGAAGGATTTTGTACCCAAGGACACGTTTCCCAAAACATGGCCACAGCTACAAATACTGTAGCTTTTTTAATGGTATATATTTGTACTCACAGGATACTGCCACTGTGACAAGACCAACTGTACCTTAAAAATGACAATGTTGTACCTTTCCAAAGACAATTTTTTTCCTTTAAAAATTAAACAGGGAAAAAGATATTTATCCCAGTTCATTAAAAGTTAAAGACTCTTACTCTAAAAAAGCCTTCTAACATACACATGTATGGCACACCAACCCACTATTAGTGTTTTAAATTCAGATTACATTTACATTTTGAGGCATTTAGCAGATGTTTTTATCCAAAGCGACTTACAATTGGGGGTTAGGTGCCTTGCTCAAGGGCACTTCAGTCGTGACCTGCCCAGGGATTGAACCGGTGACCTTCAGGTCACCAGACCACATCCTTTACCACTAGGCTATGGCTGCCCCACATTTAATCCATCCATGCAGTAAAACACACACACTAGGCTGTGAGAACATGTGCCCAAAGCAGTGGGTAGCCTCATCCATGGTACCCAGGGAGCAGTTGGGGGTTAGGTGCCTTGTTCAAGTGCACTTCAGTCATGACCTGCCCAGGGATTGAACCAGCAACCTTCCAGTCACAAGACTGGGGAGTAACCTTTTGTAATTTTAGTAATACATAATAAAGACTTTTGAAAGCTTTTATAGAAAAAAATATTACAATGTTTTTGTTTACTTATGTGGAGTATATAATATGTAAAATTTATATATTCCACTGATATTGTGTTTTATGTACATCTTACTATAAAAGAGATACATTTTGAATATGAAACATGCATGGATGATAAAATTAGTAAATGGGTTAATGTTCAAACTACATTGGAGCATGGCTGTTCATGCCCATTGCTCACCCTAAACTAAGTAATGTTTAAACACAAAAACTGGACGATTTCACTTTCCTTTCCTAGAATAAGGCTAATCTTAATTAGCCTGTCTTGTGTTAGCATCAAGCTAATAGCTCCACCTTCACATATAGGGCTTATGAATTGTGGGATTGATCACCCACTTTTTTTGGTAGACATGACTGTTTACCCTAGTCCCAACAATGTATTTTGGATATGTTGTGGCAGATAATGAAGATAATGATCTGCCTATGAATGCTCAACAGAGAAAAGGTTATAACCATTAGATGCATGTTTATAAAATATTTTATAAAAAATCACTCTAATTACTACCATCTCTTTAACATGTGAACTGAAGATGATGTAGACTAACAAACCTACTTCCTTTCCTGATATTTTCCTTAATTATTCTTTGTCAGATCACATGTTAATACAGTGTGTAATTTTCATTAAACTAGCAGTTAAAGCAGCAGCTTTCAAGTATTTATTCAGAGCTTTCTTGTCCCTACAATCACCTGAGCAAAAGTTATTAATGTCATTTTTAGACAAACAGTACTGATTTATTCAGAGCACACATCTGACTAGATTACATTATTATATCATAAGGTTTAATGTAGAAACATTAAATTAGCTCTATAGCTAGCATTTCATCTGAAAACATGACAACATAATGCTAATTAGAGCTAGCATGCCCATAGGGCTTCTGCTAGCACAGAGCTAATAGTGTATTATCCACATTTTTTAACAACTCACTAAAATAAACGTTTTTGAAGCTTGCAATGGTCATTCAGGTAACTGTTTAAGTATTTTGATATTCGTACAGACGTTTTACTACTTTAAACCTGTCTCTATGACATTTGGGGCTAATGTATTAGCTTGTTAGCTTTTTTGTTGACTTAGGTAACATAGACCAGTGTACTGATGGTAGAATAATGACTCCAGTCAAAGAATATCTAAAAAAAAGATGAAACAGCAATTTGCTTTTATTTTTTTGATAATTTCCTAGTCATTTTAACTTTTGTAGAGGTTTCAATTTACTGAAAGTCTGTCTATTTGAAAATTTGTTTGCTACCAGCTAGCCCAATTAGCCTAGTATACTGCAATGCTATAACAGGCTGATAACTGAACCCCAGTTTTCCAAATGAGTTAGAGACAGTGTTGTTACCCACTATGCTAACCAACTAAGCCTTTTCCTAGATTAATTTTCTTAGTCTGAGATCATTCCCATCAAGTAGGAGCCACTTTTATAACCTGAACATAAGAAATGATCTGTATAGTAGATCATTTAAATTAAATCCACATTTAAATCCATTGTAGTGGTTGGTATAGTTTTGATTACTATATCATAAGGTTTAATATAGAAATGTTAAATTAGCTCTTTAGCTAGTATTTACATCTGAAAACATGGAAGCATAATGCTAATTCCAGCTAGCAGGCCCATAGGGCTTCTGCTAGCACAAAGCTAATAGTGTATTATCCACATTTTTAATAACTCACTAAAACAAGTATTTGAAACTTGTAATGGTCATTCAAGTAACTGTTTGTGTATTTTGACATTTGTACAGAAGTTTTACTACTTTAAACCTGTCTCTGACATTTGGGGCTAATATATTAACTTGTTAGCTTTTTTGTTGACTTAGGTAGCATAGGCCAGTGTACTGATGGCAGAATAATGAGTCAGGTCAAAGAATGTCTAAAAAAAGATGAAACAGAAATTTGCCTTTTTTTTAACCATTTCCTAGTAATTTTAACTTTTGCAGAGGTTTCAATTTACTGAAATTTTTTCTATTTGAGGATTTGTTTGCTACCAGCTAACCCAATTAGCCTATTCTACTGGAATGCTATAACAGGCTGATAACTGAACCCCAGTTTGCCAAATGACTTAGAGACAGTGTTGTTACCCACTATGCTAACCAGCTAAGCCAATCTTTTCCTAGATTAATGGTCTTAGTCTGAGATCATTGATAAGTAGGAGCCATTTTTATAACCTTGACTGAACATAAGAAATGTTCTGTACAATAGATCATTTAAATTAAATTCACATTTAAATCCATTGTAGTGGTTAGAATAGTGTTGTGGTTAACACCATTGACCCCTATGAGGGAGATTGTTTGATCTCTGGTTTGGCAGTCACAACCCTATACTTGTAAGAGTCCTTGGGCAAGACTCCTAATGCAACACTGTTCTACCTCTGTAACATAATGGTAAGTTATTCTGCCTTGGTTATGCACACTATTCAGCATTTATTAGTGCTATTACAGTATATGAACCTCTATCCAGTAGAAATGCCTCTGTCCGTTTTATGGCCTTATCCTGTAAGTTTGACAATTGAAGCGGCCCCTCTGAATGGAGCTATGCCATATTCCCATTACCCCTCTCTCTAAAGCGAGATGAAACAAACCAGAGAGCAAGCAATTTCATTGTTCACTGATATCTTTAATTGTGATGAGAGAGGGGATTATGTAGATTTTGGTAAGCCCTCCTGACAAGACGTGTTTGAAAGCGAATGGGCCGTAGGACAGGAATATGTGTCAGTGTTTGGGGCTTAGCGAAACATCTCGGCTATAATAGGGTAATCCCGGAGTCAGGGGATCCCTTCTCTTTCCCCTCTGCCAAAAAGGAGATGTATACTGGTCGCCTATTGTGTTCCCTGGTCTCCATGCAAATGAGCAGGAAGAGCCGGGTACAGTGGCGAGTTCGCCTGTTCGCTAACTGCCCGTAAGCCTAAGCTGCTGTAAATAGCCCTTGCTCCTCCCAGCTATTGGCGCCATCATATAGGGTCGACTTCAGTAGTTCAGGCTCAGATGTCTCGCTACCATTATTGAAGACTTGAATATTGTACTTGAGTATTTACACTACAGATGAAGGTCACCGCATCATAAACATGTGCTTTTGATTACAGGGTGGCACAAATGTTTTCAAAGTCGTGGTCATCAAGAAGAAAATGTTCCTGCTGGGTCACATCCTGTTTTGTCGCCAACGACGTTTGGATCACAATGCTATAAGGCAGTGTCTACACTGACCTTGCGGGGTTTGAATATTTCTTCGTGGAATATGCCTCGACTGTATTTGCTGAAGCAGCGTCAGAGAATGGTGTGGTTCTGACCACTGGCAGAGGTCAAACTCTTGTTCGTTCTGTGCAATTCAGCCAAGGATTTCTCCTTGTGTTTGGGCCTGGCTGAGGGAGGGAGACAGGGAGGGAGGGAGCGAGGGAGGAGAAAGGGAGGGATACAAATGGAACGAAGTGAAAAAGAAGGCCGTGTGATTTGTATAAAGGATAAACAAAGAACTAAAACTAATTACTGCTGGAGGTCAGCACTCCAAATGCATATTCAAAAGCGCAGGGCGTCGCAGCGAATTTATGGCGGTCACACTTATTTAGCGGCCTGAATAGGCAATTTCGCAGCAAATCTGGAGAGAAAGGGGGACATGAAAAGTTGTGAAGAATTGATGACGGACTCCTTGAGAGTGAGCAAAATAAAATTGACCATGAAATCTGTAGCCTGGAATTAAATTTGGTGGAAGAAGAGATGAAAAAGGGAGGGGAAGAGAGAGAGAGAAAAAAAGGTGCGAGGTGTGACTTATAAAAATGGTTTTGTGCAAATGCCAAGGTTAATTTGCACATCAGTTAAATAGATTATTAAATTTGAGAGGATTGGTTTAAAGGAAAGGAACTTTAATAGCTTGATATGTATCATTCAAAGTCGCGGAGGGATGAATGCTCGGCGGCTTGTAATGGGTAGCATTTCCTGAGCTTGAATGCCATTTCAAAGTGAATACTTCTTACAGCAAACATCTTTTTTTAGGCTGGTGGTAAACAATCTTTATATGAGTGTGGACGCAACAGATGCTAATAGTAGTGTGGATTTCTCTGGGCCAAATGCTGCATACAAGCAGTCAATCGACTCCCCATTTCAAGATATTGTGCCAGTTTGTATTATGTGGCCGTGTTCGTTGCTGTTTTTTTGTTGCTTTCAACCTCTTCATGTCCTCCAATCAAAGTGACACTCTTAAGTCTTGTTTTGTGGCCTTAACAGCTTTGAATAAAGAAGTTCTGTGGATGTTTATAGCAGCAGTTGGCACAACTAATTAAACTTTTATTCAGCCATCAGCATCTTTATTTCAGCACTTGTGCTTACAACAGAGGCCTCTTCTCAGTGTTGGTCACTCTTTCATTGGGTTCATCAATTCCACTTGTGTGCAATGAGTGTGGGCGCCATTGTGGTTAACATGTCAGCATTGAGAACTTGGGTTCCATGAGTGGAGTTTCCATGTTCTCTGCAACAGGAGATCCTCCCACAGTCTAAAAACATGGAGGCTAAGTGAAGTTACTCTAAATTTGTGTTAGTGTGCCCAGTGAAGGATTGGTACCCTGTCCTGTGGTTGGTTAAAATAGTGGAATGCCCTGCCCAATGGAGCCCAGTGGACTCACTGTGACCCTGAACTGGATTAAGCAATTACGATAATGGTTGAATGTATTGACTATCTTATAGTTCACAAGTTCCTTTCTTCCACTCTTCTAACTTTGTATTGTTTCATGTGTACTAAACCTTGGCCGGGAGTTGAGCTTGAACACATCTTCCGCAAGGCATCCTTCAATGGCCAGAAGGTGCCAGGTTCAAAACAATCTGCAAGCCTCACTGGTCGTTTACAGATGGCGGCGAAGTGAGAGAACCGCCATTAAAGTAGATGCACCAAAACCAATTGTAGAATATTAGCCGGGAAGTGACAAGGAGGAACTGACGAGGCTTTTTTTCCTCCTGGCAGATGGAGTTCCTCCAAACCGTGAAATTTGGATACTTGGCAACTAAGAAAACAATTCTTGCTGGTGTGCTGAACAGTCGACCCATTTGAGTGGAGAGGCGGAGTGACTGAGAGAGATAGAGCGAGAGCAGCAAAGAGAGAGAGAGAGAAAGAGAGAGAGAGAGGAAGAAAGTCTCCTTAATTGCCTTCGGTCACCCACACTGGCAAAATGGGTGCCACGCAGCTTAGAATGGAGGACCAGGCAAGAGGCGCGAAGGGCTGATAGATATTTTATCGCTCAAGTTAACGGTTAATACATTTCCATTCCCCAGAGTGAAATCTGTCACTCGAAAAAATAAAGAGGGAGGCAAATTAAAGGGAGATAGAGAGAGACCAGCCAAGAAAAGAAGTTGAGTGGGTGACACAGTTTTAGAATGCCCTATCTTTCGGCCATCCTCTCTTTTGAAAAAGGAAGAAAGAAACTTTCTTCTCTTTCTCCCCTAACCCCACCGCCGCCACCACACTTCTCTTTCTCTCTCTTTTCTCTCTCTCTCTCCCTCCTATCTCTCACTGTCCTTTTCTAGTTTGGGGAGGCAAAGAAAAAAAATTCTCATGAATGATGTATGTGCGTCTTGTTATCAGCGGTGATTTCTATAGACCCCGACGCATTCACCAAGACATTTGTGGCGTAATTGTTAATTTTAATGCCATAATGGCTTCAGATGGGAGCCCTGATTAGACATTTATTGCACAATTAAATGAAACATACTCAAAAACCACAAAAGGCTTCCGTAATTATTTCAGGCCATTAATAAAATGGGCATTAAATTATATTGGACACAAAAGAGAAGTGAAATAGATTTCCATTAGAGCAAAGGAGCCAGAGAGTGGGTAATAGATCCTGGCTGAATTCGCTCAGAAATTAATTGTTGCCCGTCCTATTTCCACACACAGTGGAATAAATGAATGAGAAAGAGAAGGAAGAGGAGAAGGAGTTGGTGGCCGAGAGAGAGGGGATGGGGAGGGGCGGGGGTACATTAAGAGCCCCTGATAAAACCCTTTTGTTTGACAGCCTACAATAGCCTCTAGATTCAAAAGAGAGAGAGAGAGAGAGAGGGAGATGGAGAGAGGGAGGGAGTGGCAGTGAGAAAAAGAGAGAGATGTGTATTGATTTCTAATATTTTAGGCCACTGAGAGTCTCTAATAGCATCTGCCTTGGCACAGTAATTTGCTGCTTTCAGAACTTTTGTTTTGCCCGCGAATAAACATATCAGGCCAAAGTGCTGCATATAAAACAGTGGATAAAGGAAAAGTCCTCACTGTGAGTGCCCGTCCAGCTGGTATGGATAAGCCCATAACCTGGCACTTCTCAAGATCCAGTTTGGATTCGATCGGGTACAACCCTGAATATGGTTGTTGTGAGGAAACAATAACGCCTCATACAGTCTCATATCAATGCTGCATGAAACAGTCAGTAACAAAGAGAGAAAATAACGGAGTTTTTCATCTCTGCCAAACACACTGGAGCACTTTAAACCGATTCAAAAGGCCAGAGCGTTGAAAGGCACTTCAGAGAGCGGCGCCAATGGGACGCAAAATGGAATTGTCTTTTGAACTGCTGGCTGGTCGACCGAGAAGCACAAAAACCGGAAAGGAAAAAGGAGAACCGGCCTTACCAGAACGCTTGAACAGATCCAACAAGGGAAGAAGAAGGAGGAAAAGAAATCAATCAACAATGTTTATTATTTGACTTCCACATCTAAATCAATTTATCTGCCTTCAAAAGTGTTCAGATCTTTTAATTGCTTCACTTTCATCTTTGCCCTTTATTCCCCTCCTGTGTACCTCGGTTCTTGGCTTGCACCGTACGGTGCTTGCGTACGCTTTCTTCCTTTAAAGCTTCTATTCATCTAGGTAGAGTCAGTCGCTGAAAGAGAACCAGCAAGCTTGGGTTCCTTGCCATTATAAAGAGAATCGGTGTGCTTTCTCCTATTATGCCTATGGCTAGTTGCCATTGTAGCTGTTTAGCTGTAAAGTACCTGATTGCCTGCAGAGGAATGTACAAACATCTAATTGCGGCGTTTAGTGATGCTGATTATGAATGCATGAATGCGTTTGATGAATCTGATCTAGTTAGGAGATTGTGCTAAGGAGATTCAGCGTGCATTCTTACTAATGAATACTGGAGTCAGTTGGCAGCTCAGCAGCAAATAACTCTTCTTTAATCAGTCTTGGATGACCAGATGCTGTGAGGGAATCCAGGCCTCACTCAAATAACTCAAAGAATACTTCAATTGCAGTGTATTTTAATTAGAAATACAGAGTTGTATAGTGTAATAGGACTTTAGATAGGTTGTTCCAAAACTTATATTTCTCTATTTCTGTCTATGAATTATAATATGCAGATTTATAGGACGTGATGCAATCCAAGTCCTAGCATCCCCTGAGCAAGCCTGGGCAATGGTGGAAAGCAAACCTTGAGAGGAACCAAGGCTTGTAAGAGGAACCCATCCTCCTCAGGCCGATTATATACTATTATATATGATTATATTATGTATTAGAGTCTTTGGCATTAGTATTCAGACCGTAGCAGATCATGCCAGATAGGCTGGTGACCAGGGCGGAGCCTACACACCAAGCAACAGGTCCAGGGCAAACTTGGTGATGGTGAGGAGGACGGAGGGTGATGTTGATGCGTTAGCACTTGGTAATTGACAGAGCAAAGACAAGATTAAGATTAAGATCAACCAATTTAGTCAATGTGATTTTTCACACAACGGAATTTGACCTCCGCATTTAACCCATTCGTGCAGTGAAACACACACACACTAGTGAACACACTAGGCTGTGAGAATTTGTGCCTGAAGCGGTGGGCAGCCTTTATCCACCGGCGCCCGGGGAGCAGTTTGGGGGTTAGGTGCCTGTCTGGGGATCGAACCAGCGACCTTCTGGTCACAAGACCAGATCCTTACCACTAGGCCCTGGCTGCCCCCTAAAAGAGGTTGTGATTTCAGGAGATGTGAGCTTCTACATGCACGTGAGGCGGCTCTGGCCAATGGCGTCGGGCGACACGGTCACGTGCCCGCCTTCCTCCGCCTATCAGAAGGCAGCAGCGCTGACGGACGGTCTCCTGTGCTCACTCGTTATCTAAGATTCTTCCTTTTATGTCAGGTTGTAGCTTGTGGTTGGCCAGGAAGCCTGATGAATGAGTGACGTATCATTGGCTGAGGTAGGAAAGCATTATGTCTTTATTGCAGAACTTTGACTAAAGAGAATAATTCTGCATAACTCAATGATCGAGATGTAAACAGTCATTCAGAGTCTTTCAATGTGAAATAATTCATTATAGTGAACGTTATTTCAGATTTCTTCACAATGATGGTGATGGGAACCAGTAGTCTCATTATCTATGCAATGTAATGTTAATATGTATGTAATAGGGATGCCAGATATATCAGTGGATGATGTGTTAATGGCTGATGAATAGAATACTGTACCTAAATTGTTATCTGCACAGTATTGAAGTCGTGGTGGATAAGGAAGAAGGAGAAGCTTTTTCACTACATAGGAATTTGACATCTGCTTTCATACCATATCAACACAATACACAATACACACACAATAGTGTGAGCATTGGGCAGGCCCTTCATCTGTAGCACCTGGGGAGCAATAGGGAGTTAGGTGCCAATTGCTCAGATGCCACCTTGTGATTGCCAGCATTGGACAGCCTCATTTTCTGCAGTTCTTGGGGAAGCCATTGAAAGTTAGGTGCCTTTCACAGGTACCACTCTGTGATTGCCATATTGGGCAGCCCTGACATCTACAGAGCCCAAGGAGCAGTTGAGAGTTAGGTGCCTTGCTCAGGCACCACTCTGTGAATCTCTTTAATTGCTCTTTTAATTGCCTTTATGTAATTAAAATTTTACATGACATTACTCCCTATCAGCGTATGTTTAGTATGCAGTGTTAATCATGTGTATACTGTTGATAATATACAGGGGTTAGACAATGAAAGTGAAACAGCTGTCATGTTAGTGTGGGAGGTTTCATGGCTAAACTGGACCAGTCTGGTGGCCAATCTTCATTAATGTCACATTGCACCAGTAAGAGCAGAGTGTGAAGGTTCAGTTAGCAGGTAAGAGCACAGTTATATAGTATATTACAATGCACACAACATTATGGTGACATACCAGAGTTCAAAAGAGGACAAATTGTTGCTGCACGTCTTGCTGGCGCATCTGTGACCAAGACAGCAAGTCTTTGTGTCTAAATATTATTGAGCCACTTTGGGGTGTTTTGGAGGAGCGAGTCAGGAAACGGTTTCCTCCACCAGCATCACGTAGTGACCTGACCACTATCCTGCAAGAAGAATGGCTTAAAATCCCTCTGACCACTGTGCAGGACTTGTGTATGTCATTCCCAAGATGAACTGATGCTGTATTGACTGCAAAAGAAGGCCCAACACCTACTAATTAGTGGTCTAAAACCAGCTGTTTCACTTTCATTGTCTAACCCCTGTATATGTATTGTTGTTAGTGTGTGTAATGATAATGTGTGTAAGTGACTCATTGACCACTGTGCACACACATTGAACCTCTG
The DNA here is from genome assembly GCA_036984385.1 of Crenuchus spilurus. Taxonomy (NCBI): domain Eukaryota; kingdom Metazoa; phylum Chordata; class Actinopteri; order Characiformes; family Crenuchidae; genus Crenuchus; species Crenuchus spilurus. Next base: position 36,857 of record BRDA01088554.1, read on the forward strand.
CAGTAACAAACATTAGGGGGCAGTGAGCACACTTGCCCAGAGTGGTGCGTACCCTATCCATGGTACCTGGGCAGAAAAGTAAGGGTTAGGTGCCTTGCTCAAAGCCTCTTCAAGTGTGTCAGGTGATCAAATCTTTCAATCACAAGGCCCTAACCTTGAGCCAATGGCTGCCTCCATACAGCTCCTTATACTGTTGATAATGCATAAGTGATATTGATAATTTATGCGTAATGTTGATACCCCGAATGTAACACTATTAAAGGCACTTTTTAAAGTACATTTTAGTAAGATTTTAAAAGTACATTTTAGGATAAAACGTTCTCCAAACCATCAGTTAAACAATGTCTCAGAGATCAGACAGTTTAATCATAACTGCTTTTGTAAGGTAGCTTTTAAATGCATTAAACCCATTCAGATGGCTGGTTCCTATCACAACCACTGTGAACAATTCTGACTTGTTAAGTTTCTATACAAGTATTTCATATCAGGCTGCGCTGAACGACCTTCAGTGGAAAAATTAAAGAAAACATTTAAAGCTCTTTAAAAATAAAGACTCTAAATGGTTATTGGCCTGGTGTACACTTCTTGGGAAAACCCTTAATTAGTAAATAACCTTTACATTATACGGTCTTTTTTATATGTTCTCTCATTTAGAGAAAAATGATTTTAAAAGAAAAATTCTGACACGGCTCCAAAGAACCTTTTATTTCTTTTTTATAGTGTATAACTTCATCATTTTACAGTGGTGTCCATGTAGTGATAATAAACCTACAGATGTGACTGAAGAAAAAAGCTAATGTCAAATCAAAAATACAGAAAAACAAACTGACGTGTTTGTCATAATTAAAATTTTCTGCTGACCCCTCTGGAGGGAGATCAGCATGTCGCAGCCAGTGGACAAGGCCGAGGTCCCTCAGCAAGGCGCCGTAGCCCACTGAGAGCCTTTATTCCTCTTAATGAAGGTCAGAGAAGAGGCCCCATTTTTCTTTTTGGGTGATAATTTATCCCTATCTGCTGTTATCTGTGACTGGCCCCTTTAATCCTAATTGTATTGTACGATTGTGCGATGCTTTGCGCTCTGTCTCTGAAGCGTCGCCCTTCTCCTTTCATTATCAACCGATGCCTTGAACCTCTTTTAATTTCCATTCTGTTTTATTTCATTCAATCATTGGCTCTGCCTTTCCTTTTCCATTAACTCTGCCCTCTGCACAAGGCACGCGGCGGCGGCTCATTCAACCAGCCCCCCTGCACCCCCCTACCCATCCCCTCCATCCCATCCCCACCATCCCATCCCATGAAATATCATATTGTAAAAAGATTTGACCATGAGGATTGTCAATTTGATTTTATATGTCTCCCGTTGGTCATATATTTCTGGCTGGTGCTCATTTCGCTTTTGATTATGACTCTGCCCCTGTCATTGATAATCAGAGATTGATATGGAGGGGGATATGAGTTGGAAAGTGCAATCGGATATGTAAACAGCCGAAGATGCCCGGGGCCCAGTCAGGAATGGACCCCTGCGCCGACATGAAGCCCAATCCATGGGCATGGACAGCTTGTATTTCCCAAAATAGCATTATACTCATCACCCCTATGGCTCCCTCCAAAAAAGAAGGGGGCCTGGTATGGTGCGTGGGCTAATGAAATTTCTCCAAACCAAACAGCATTTTTTTTTGTAAATATATATATTTCGCAGAGGTTCCAGAAAACTGCTGGCTGTGACAGCTAACTAAAATCAATTTCCACACTGGAGAGCAATGGAAGCCAAGAGCCGCGGCCAGAACAAACGCTGCCAATTTGAATATGTGAAATAATGCAGGCATGTGAAGAGGGAAGAAGGCCGGGGGAGGGGCAGGCAAGGCTCCACTTCTGCACATACGAGCTTTAGAACGGAGCAATAATCTGGACCTTCCCTCAAGCCTGGTAATCAGAGCAAGCAGATGCAGCAAGTTTGTGGAAAGGTAGCGCACCCGTTTAGAGTAGGAGTCGAAATTTTATACCAACCTGGCATTAATGCCAAAACATGCAAGTGTTTCAACTTTAGCATAATTAAGTGTTTGCACGCCAAACTCCTTGGAAGCAGTTTTGTTCTGCCCGTGGCAGTTCTCTCTGTGTGTGCACTGTCTCTTAGTGCTTTAATGAGGTGCTTATGTGCTGTTTACTAACCAGACATTAGAACTTTTCACTGGTATGTTTATATATATATATATATATAAGAGGACAAAGACCTAATTAGAACACTGTATATAACTAGAAATAGAAGATGTGTATCTATTTACATGTTTATAAATACATGACATTAGGATGAAATCAGCAGTTAATATTGCAGCAGAAGACGTGTTTAATTCACAGTGAATATAACTAAACTACAGCAGGATTAATAATGTGTGAAGTGACAGATAGCAGCTGCAGTATTGCACAGTGTGTATTGGATAATATATTCATTAATCAGTCAGTATACTGTGATGTAATGTGCAGTGATTCGCTGCAGTATAGAGAGCAGTGAATCATTACTGGATGCACTGTAATGTGTAATGAGACTTCATGTAAAGCCTTGCTGCAGTGGGTTTAAGACTATATATGTGGTGTACGGTCACAAGCATCCGACAAAGCTGAGCTGAGGTCCAGGAGTGGCATAAAGTTGCCATAAAAGTAATGTGTCTGATGGATATATATATATATACACTGCTGATCAAAAGTTTTAGAACAGTTTTAGAACATTTCTGGTGCAGCTAGTTGATCAGGAATTCATCCTACAGCAGAATAAAGACCCAAAACATCAGTCCAAGCTCTGCCAGAACTACCTCAGGAACAAACAACAAGATGGTCAGCTTGAAAACATGGAGCGGAGCACAGTCTCCAGACTTAAACCCCATCCAGCTGATTTGGGATGAAGTGAAAAGCAAAGCAAACCTACAAGTGCCAACATTTATGTGAGGTTCTGCAGCAGATTAGTGAAGAACTGTCTGAAGAATGTTTGATGTCTGTTGTAGAAATAATGTCACGTGTGTTCAGCTGTTATATCTGACAAAGGTGCAGCTTTGTGTCCAAAGTTTAGACACATTTTGGTCTATAAACTGATTCTGTGATGTCTTATTTAATTCCTATGTTTATATATATATACACTGTATATATACACACACACACGTGCACATTGTGTATTAGGTGATATAGGTATGTATATGTATATGTGTGTGTGTTGTTTTTGTTTTGTTCTATAAGCTAATGACAACATTGTACACTTATGACACACATACACACACGTTATGCATTAGTAAATATATGAGATGTCTGTGTTATATATATATATATATATACTATAGAGAAACTCTCTGTTTTCAAACTTAAAGTCGTCTTTGCTTTCCCAGCCCGTCAGTCACTCTGAATCTGTGTGATGTATGACAGCGTTTCACGTTTTACATAAACAGCCACTTCCCGTTTGTTGAATCCGTAGTGAAATAAACTTAGCACGATTATTCCATTGGGGGGGTGGGGGGAGGGTGGAAAAGGGTGGGGTGAATATTGGATTAGGAGCCAACATATGACTTAAAGTTGCAGATGCCACTTGCTTGGTTCCTGGGACATTGCAGAGACCTCAGGAGGCAAAGTATGTGTGCCAGCATCAATGCGAGCCAAATCAGAGCAGCAAATGGGATGGGGACAGAATAAAAGGCATTGAAATGTCAGCACGGGTTTGAGAGGAGTCCTGAGTGGGACCCAGCGCATAAAGCCACTTAGCGCTTCAGCACCATGGACAGCTCCGGCCTCGCCGCTCTAACGCCGCAGCCGCTCCCTCAACTCCATCCAACCGCTCAGCACCGCGGCGCTCCGTGCGGGCCACGTGTGGCATTATGGGATTCGGGGTCACCGTGGAAGTGGTGACAGTTACATCAACAGGGGAAGAAAGCAGCACTGAGGCTTCTGAAATAACTGAATAAAAGTGAGAGAGGAGAGGAAAAGTGTTTCAGATGCACTGTCAGAACAGTGTAAACAAAGAAAAAAAAAAATTCAGAAGCTTATTTATTTATTTATTTATTTAAAGCCCTGTCATTAGTATTTCATTCTCTGTTATTGATATGTACAGGTCTGTGTCAAAGTAACATTTTCCATTTATTTTATAAACTGAAGACAATATTGCACGTTATAACACAGCTATAACACACACTGGTACATATATATGTATAACTTTATATATACACACACACACCTATATCGTATTTTTTTCATGATTTAAAACTATTCTGCATTGTGGATTAACACTAAAATCATACAAATTATGAAGAAATACATCTGTAATTGTTTAGTAAACAAACCAGAACATGTTTATATTTGACATTCTTCACAGTAGGCACCTCTTGCTTAGATTTAGATTTTTTAGCTTTCTTGGCATTTTCTCAGTCAGCTTTATGAGGTAGTCACCTGGCTTTCAGTTAACAGCTGTGTCTTGTCAAGAGTTCATGACTTGCATTTCTTGCCTCTTAATGTGTTTGAGACATCAGTTGTGTGTCTACTTTGCAGAATCCAAAATGTTCTGAATGAGAAGGTATGTTCAAACTTTTGACTGGTACTGTATATATATATATAAGTTATATAAGGTGGTTATTTTTGTTTTGTTCTATCGACTTCCTCAAATTTAAAATCTAAATATTCTCATTTAAAGCATTTCTTTAAAGAACCTCAACGTCTACTGAAAATGCCAGTTCATAATGATTTTAACACAACACAGCACTAATCTAATGTTTAAAGACTTCAGTGATCAGTATTTGGTGGAATAAGCCTGATTTCTTTACGTTTCTCACAGTAAATCTGCCAGTGTTAAATCAATACTATTAGAGTTAAATTAACACTGACAATGTTACATTTTGACACCCTCAGTGTTAATTGAACTCTAATAGTGTTGATTTAACACTGGCAGATTTACTGTGCATGTTTCACTGATCAAAAATTCAAGTATCTCAGCTGTGTTTGATGGTTTGTGAACCTCCATCATCCTCTTGTTTCAGCATCTATATGTGCAGGTGTGGAGAGCTGGGCCGGGCTGCTCTTTATTCAGCTGTGTTAGATCTCAGTGATGGTCAGGTTCGTGTTTAATTGAAAGAGCGTCTCTTCAGGTCACGTGTCTGTGCTGTTTCTCTGTAAATCTGGGCGCTGAGCGCACTGATAAAGCCGCTGTCGGTCACTTCAGCTCTCCGGTAATTATTAGCAGCGCTGGTCGAGCTCAGCTGTGCGAGAGCCGCTCAGCTCTGCGGTCGCGCTGTGAGTTCAGCTCTGCGGTCTCGGAGACTTCGCTTGTTTCTTTGTTCGCTCTGATCGCAGATGCCGGAGGTCTGTTTATCTCAGGCTTCGGAGAGTGCTCGTGTTTACCGGGAGCGCGCGCTTCATCGCCGCCGCGCGGAGGCCGGTGATCTGTCCGCTAATTATTCATCATTAGCGCCACGTTAGAGGTTAGAAATGCTTGTGATTTTGGAGGAAAATATATATAAACTTTTATTTCAAACTCTCTCCCTCTCTCTCTTTCTCTACACATACAGGCCAAACACAACCACGTGTATTCAAAACACACACAAAAGCGCGCGCAAAACACACACACACACCTCCTCAGTCTCGTGTCTAAGCAGATTCACTCCCCAAATCTCATTTCATCTCAGCATCTTCTAGAAGATTCACCCTAGTTAAAAAGGAGGACCAGTATAATGACGATGATGAAGATGATGGTTGTGATGATAAAGTAGTTGTGATGGTGATAATGTAGTGGTAATGATGGTTATGATGATGCTCATGGTGGAGATGATGATGTAGTAAAGATGATGATGATGGTGATAAGGATGTAGTAGAGATGATGGTGGTGATGATGGTGTTGATGGTAATGTTTATGGTGGTAATGATGGTGATGGTGATAATAATAGTGTTGATGGTAATGATGGTGGTGGTGGTGATTATTGTGATGGTGATAATAATGATGGTGTTGATGGTAATGATAATGATGGTGATGATGGTAGTGGTGATGGTAATGATTGTGTTGATGAAATTGATAGTAATGATGTTGCTAATAATGGTGATGATGATGGTGGGGGTAATGCTGCTGATGATGCTGAAGCTCTTTAGCTAGTCATTCATGTTCATTCTTGCTGTATGTAATCCAGTGTGGATTTGCTGCTCTGTGGTTAGACAGTGTGAGGGTGGCAGGTAGTGGGACAGCACAGCCTGATGGAAGTGTCCACAGACAGCAGCAGAAAGAAAGCCAACCTTACCTCACCAGTAAACCCTCTCCACCTCTACCCCCACCCCCTTTCTTAAATAATGAAATTAAGAAGACATGTCATGGTAATTTCTCACTGACTCATATTTAAGATTTCACATCATTAATATCCAAACAGTCACCTTGGCATTAATAAATGCACAGAACACTCTGAAAAGGAGAAAATGTAAAGAAGTAATGCATGCAGTGATTCATTTTCTCATATGGCTAAAAGCAAAGATTAAGGTCATACTGCTTTGCTGTAACACAAAGTGACATCCACTGCAAGAGCAGAAGGAGCTTCATTGCTTCTTCATGTCTCATCACTGAAACAGAAAAGGAAGCAGCTCTACTTACAGCAGAATTAACAACACATCAACACAGAACCCTGCTTTAAGAATATTGACTAACAATCATTTCAAATAGTATCAGAAAAAACATCTGTCAGTACATTAAATTCAATTTTAAATATTAATGCTCAGTTAATAAAACAGCACAGGAGATCTTTCAACTCCATGGTGTGCAAACAAGTTCAATGATCAAATTCACTTAAGTGCAACATTAATAAAACTAATACCAAGGTGAATGCCAAAATTAAGACCAAATTCATATTCACACACAAACCAAAATTCATCCAGTTTTAAATATAAAGTCAAACTCAAATTAAAATATCATTCTCAAATTCAATCTCAAATCCAAATATAAATATAAACTCAAATTCAAATCCAAACAAAAATCTAAATCTAAATGTGTACCTAAACCCAAACACAAATACAAAATGCAAAACAAAACCCAAAATCAAGTCCAAATTGAAATGCAAACCTAATCCCAAACTCAAATCCAAATTCAAATGCAAACCTGAAACTGAACTGAAATCCAAATTCTAATGTAAACCTAAAACTGAACTGAAATTCAAATTCAAATGCAAACCAAACTCAAATCCAAATTCAAAACCTAAACCCAAACACAAATCCAAATTCAAATGTCAACCTAAACCCAAACACAAATCCAAATTCAAATGTCAACCTAAAACCTAACTCAAATCCAAATTCAATTCTAAACCCAAACTCAAATCCAAATTCAAATATAAACCTAATCCCATACTCAAATCCAATTTCAAATATGAACCTAAACACTAATTAAAGCTGATTTTAAATACAAAATGATGCAATGTCATTATATGTTGTAAAATATGAAAAATAACACTACAACTCTATTCTGTGCAAAAAACACTGTATTTATTTAGTATTTTATGTGTAGTGAAGTTTAAATTCTGAGTTCATTTTCCAGCAGCACTTCATGAAGAAGCAGCATATGCTAAATTACAGCATGGTCTTTTAGGGCCACCTCTGCAAAAATCATAAGATCACACAGCTCATTGGCCAGGACTCCATGTGAGTGAGGATGCTAATGAAAAGCAGGCTCTGATATATCAGTCTGCTCAGCCTGTCTCGCCTCGGGCTCATTAGAGCACTGATCTTTTTTAAACACTCACATTTGCATGTTAACTTTCTGAGAGCATGCTGCCTGAGATCTCTGCTTTAGGGGAGGAAAGAGGAGCATTCCAGTGTGACCAAGAGCCTCTTAATCCCGCATCGGTTCACTCTACACCTTTAATCCTGAATTTATTTACTATACTTTTAATCCTGAATTTATTTACTATCCCCTTTAATCCTGAATTTATTTACTATACTTTTAATCTTGAATTTATTTACTATCCCATTTAATCCTGAATTTATTTACTATCCCCTTTAATCCTGAATTTATTTACTATAGCTTTAATCCTGAATTTATTAACTTTCCTCTTTAATCTTGAATTAATTCCTGAATTTATTTACTTTAATCCTGAATGTATTTACTATACCTTTAATCCAGGATTTATTTACTATACCTTTAATCCTGAATTTATTTATTATACCTTTAATCCTGATTATTTTACTTTAGGTTTAATCCAGGATTTATTTACTATACCTTTAATCCTGGATGCATTTTCTATATATTTAATCCTGGATTTATTTACTATAATTTTAATACTGGATTTACTTAGTATATGTTTAATCTGGAATTTGATTAGTAGGATATATGTTTAAACAATATTTTTATTAGTGTTTAATTTCAAATGTATTTAGCATACATTCAATCCTGAATTTGTTTAAAGTATTAATCTCGAATTTTAATACACGTTTAATCCTCAATTTCCTTAGTAAAAACTTGAAAATATTTTTATTGAATTAAGTTTTACATTGATATTTCAGTGCTCGGTTTTGATTGATTAAAAGTGGATTACGTTTTATCAGGACTGTGAATGTGAATGTGAATTAGTCTGTTCTCTTAAATGTGAGTATTTGAGACTTTTATTTATTAATTTTGTTATTTATTTTTTGTACTAGGGCAGAAAAACAGGAGCAAGACCTCACATCTAAATCTAATCTTAAACCGCAGTCCAAGCACCAAGTTCCAGACTTAAACAGAAGTCAAAGCCCTGAACTCAGTTATGAGCCAGGCTGGCCAGGGTCTCAGGGGAGATCTGGACTATTAGACCGGTTTAATAAATATTAATAAATATTGTCCCGAGGGCTATTAGTCAGACAGCGATCCCAAGGGGCTCTTCATTACACTATATATATATATATATATATATATATATATATATATATATATATATATATATATATATATATATATATATATATATAAATACACAGATGTAATACATTAATACATTCAGTTAAATAAATAATAAACATCCTATTAAAATAACTCCACCTCTCGATTATTAAGATAATACCACGTTTCTTGATCTAATTTTTGGCCACGTGGCACTGTTTACGTCCTCTATTCCAAAATAAAGCATGAAATAGACATTTATCATTTAATAAATGACTAAATCAATAGATAGATACGTAAAACAAACAAAAATGTATTAATAATGAAAAAAAACCTGTTAATACTGAAGTTTAAAGTACAAAATGAAATAATGTCATATTTAATGCTTATGTATTTCTAATGTGGCTATTATTATTATTATTATTATTATTATTATTATTATTATTATTATTACTAGTAGTAGTAGTAGTAGTAGGATTACATTGTATTTATTTGAGGGGATTGTTTTTTGTGTTGGCTGCAGGTGTGTGTGTGAGTGTGTGTGTGCGTGTGTGTGTGTGTGTCTTTATTTGTCTTGCTAATTTCTCTATACATTTTTTTTTCTTTTTCATTTTTTAATGTATTATTTTTTTCCGTAGGTATTCTGCCTCCTGTTCTCTCGTCTGATTGGCCGCTCAGGTCTCTTGGCCCCGCCCCTCCCCTCACACCGCGCTCACACACCAAAGCTGGTTCGGCGCGTTTGAAGCTCGGCCGCGCTCTCGCGCTCATTCACAGCCAGGTGCTTCAGCGCGCGCACACACACTCACTCACTCACTCTCTCAGTCACACACACCCATACACACACACACACACTCACACACTCACACACACACACACAACAGTGACACACACAGAGCTGTTTGACTTTCTCGGAGCTTCTTTTGCTGCTGTTTCCTCACCTGAGTGGATTTTTTGGGGAGCCTCTCTCTCTCAGTGTCTCTTTCGTGTTTTCCATGTCTCTCGACCCGCGCGCCTAGAACTGCACGAGGAGGAGCTGAAGCGGCCGAAGTTGTTGTTTTTAAACTAAACTTTTTGAAAGTGTTATGCGAGCTGAATGCTGGATGTCGCTCGCGCTCGTTGTCCGCGCGGTCTGCTCAGCGCGCGCCTAATTGAGCATCCTTGATTAGTCTCAGGTGTTTTCCCTCGCGCTGCTCTTCGGGCGGGAGCCCGCGCTGCTCCGCCGCCGCCGCCACCACCACCGCAGCCCTTGCTTGTCGTCCCGCCGCCGCAGTCATGTCGAAGCCGGCCGATCACATCAAGAGACCCATGAACGCGTTCATGGTGTGGTCGCGCGGCCAACGGAGGAAGATGGCCCAGGAGAACCCCAAGATGCACAACTCGGAGATTAGCAAGCGGCTGGGCGCCGAGTGGAAGCTGCTCACTGAGGCCGAGAAGCGGCCCTACATCGACGAGGCCAAGCGGCTGCGCGCGCAGCACATGAAGGAGCACCCGGACTACAAGTATAGGCCGCGGCGTAAGCCCAAGAACCTGCTGAAGAAGGAGCGCTATGTTTTCCCGCTGCCCTACCTGGCCGACGCCGAGCACTTGAAGGCAGCGCTGCCGATGCCCGCCAGCGCCGCCGACCACGCGCTGGAGAAGGCAGCGGCAGCGCGCGCCTTCTTGCCGCCGTCCGCCGTCACCTCGCCCTATTCCCTGCTCGACCCCGGGCAGTTCGGCGCGGGCGGGATGGGCAAGCTGGCCGGCGACATGACCCCGTACGCGCTGAGCTCGCTGGGCTCGCTGCCATACGCCTCGTCACTTGGCTACCACCAGAGCGCCAGCGCGTTCGGCGGCCACCAGGCGGCCGGCCAGACGCCGCAAACGCAGCAGTCGCAGTCGCAGCACGCGGCCACTCACACGCACCCGTCGCCCACCAACCCGGGCTACGTGGTGCCCTGCAACTGTGCGTGGTCCGCCGGGGGCGCGCTGCAGCCGCCCGTCGCCTACATCCTGTTCCCGGGCATGGGCAAGAGCGGCCTCGACCCGTATCCGTCCGCGCACGCCACAGCCATGTAAACACGGACTCACCACCACTACCTATATTTAATAAGTAAATACAAATAATAATATATCAGCTGATAAAAAATCAGGACGTTTTTTTCCTGATATGTGAAGAAAAACATGGACAAATTCTTCCAAAACAAAGGAGGAAAAGGACGAATTATTTCCGGGAAAAATGAGGAAAAGGACAGAATTTTCCGTGAAAAAAATGAGAAAATAACGGAGGAAAAGAACAAATTTTCTGCCCCCAAAAAGGAGGAAAATGACTTTTTTTTTCTCCAAAAAATGAGGAAAAAGTGGAGGAAAAGGACAAATTCGTTCCCTTCAAAAACAAGGAAAACCCCACACTGGCATGTACATAGACCTCCATTATTACAAGAAAAGAAAAAAAGATGAACTACTGAACAGAGACTTGATTTTCCTGGAGGCCTGAGCGGACTCAATCTCTGGAGTTCAGAACATTTTTTTGTTGATGTGTATATATTATTATTAATTATTAATTATTATTATTATTTCGGTTTTATTTTCCTTTGCTAGTTTTCCCTCCAGGACGCTCCAGGATCTTCTGCATGGAGTTGTGAGCTGAGAGCAGGTGACTGTAAGAACTTTGTAAATGTTATTAAACCTTTATTAATGGCTACCGAACAACAGCGAGGAGAGAAAAAAAAAGAAAAGGAGGCCTTTAAACTTTATTTATTATGTACATTTTGATGCTATTATTATAATATTAACTACCTTTGTTTTATTATTCATATTATTATTATTATTATTGTTATTTAAAGAGAAGTTTTGGGGGTTTGCACAAGTAACCTTTAGCCATCCTGTCTCTGGACTGCAAAAATTTGGGGAACGTTTATTTTGGGGAGTTCATTAATGAAGATTATACGGGTTTCTATTGTTTCCAGGCTCATCAACTAAACTAACAGTGATCCTCTCTCAGTCTGTTTACTTCTTCTTCTTGGTCTTCTTCTTTTGAAAAAAAAAATGCATTTGATCTTGTGCTTCAGTGCTTGTCCCACGTTCATTTCATTTGAGAAAGAAGTGAAAGATTTTGAAGCAAAGCAGTTTAATGTCGTGCTTATTATTATTATTATTATTATTATTATTATTATTATTATTATTATTATTATTATTATTATAATGATGATTTTTTTTTAGAAATGTAATGTTATGGTAAAGGACACTGTATCAGAAGGGGGATACCTCAATTCTTTGTTCATTTGCAGAGCAAAGACCTTTTGAATAAAGACAATCTGTCTTAAAAAATAACACTTAAATCCTTTTTCATATTTAATATTTACACTTTAATCCTTTAACATTTTTACATTAATTTACAACTTTAAAAACTACAAATGTAGAGTTCTAGATTTTTTAAAAAGCAGTTTTATTTTTTTTTATTTAAATATTTTCATTTAAATAATAGGCTGAAAATTAATAATAATAATAATAATAATAATAATAAAAGAATAATAATATATTTTTAAAAATTTATTTTAATTTAAAAAATAAAATAAATAAAAATAAATTAGCTATATCATTAATTAGATATTTTAACTTATAGGCTATTAACATGAATTATCATATTATCAGAATTAATAATTCTAACTTGACACAAATAAAATATTTTCCCTATTATTAGTATTCATAATTCCACCTTAACAAAAATAATAATCTATTACCTGCTATTATTGTTAATAATTCCATCTTAAAATGAACCATATGTCTAATAACTGTGAATTAATATTCATACATCCACTTTAACATGAATCAGATATACCTGTTATTGATAACTGTTAATAATTCTACCTTATAAATAATCATATATGCTACTGGTGATATGAATTGTAATAATATGTAATAACTGTTATTAATGCAAGTAAGTCTGTTATTGACCTTATAACAAATTGCATATTTCATACCTGTTATTAATGTTAATTATTTTCTTTGATCACAAATTTGATATATCCGTTATTAATTCTACCTTATCATGAATATCTATTAGTGGCTATTAATGCTAATAATCATACCTGCTGTCTGGTATTAATGTCAGTCATTCTGGATGTTTTTGATGTGCTAACCTGCTGCATGCCTCTTCAGGGACCTCAGATGTGAATCAAATGACCAAAAGCTCAGTCTGATCTAAAGAAAGTGCAGATCTAGACTAAAATAAAGCTCTGAAGGTGCAGTCGAGTCGTACCGCTACACACCACTACATGCTGGCATGTAACCAGAGCTGAAAGTTTCTAACAGTGCTGGGATTTGATGTGAACTGGTGAGCTTCCCTGCATTGCCTAACACCACCATCTTTGATGCACAGAAGCAGCTTCTGCTGGTGGTGCTTTTTCAGTTTGCTGTGTAATAATGTTGTTAAATGCACAAATACATGAGCTCCTAAGCTTACAGGAGTGAGGGCTGGTCTTGTAATAGATCTCTCAGAAGGCAGGTTGAGACTGTCAGTGTTTTGGCTCTTGTGCTCACATTTAAAACTGGTTCCTCAAACTCAGGTGTGTGTCTGTGTGACTCTTAAATGAACCGATTAGGTCCTTTGATGTTTGGAAGTGTGGGAGAGGATGGATGTCCCCTTGAGGGAATCCGCATGTCTGACTTGTTCACAGATCCTGCTCTGTTCTTACAGATCCTCCTTGCAAACAGCAGTGCAGGCCTGTTAATAAGAACTGATTCCTAATCAAGCTGTGGAGGTATTTGAAGTGGCATGCCTGCATAGGGGTTGAGACCTTTTCAGTGGGAAACATATCGCAGGCTACACTGTGGCTATAAACTGTGTTTTGCCTCTGTATTGTTGCTGGTTCTTTTTGGTGATTAGGGTGGGATAGGGATATTGTGTGTGTGCATACGTGACTGTGAGGCCATTTCAAACCTCCCATGTCTCAACTCATCATTGTTTTATTCTATTACAATGTGCAAATCACATTACAGCCGAGCAGCAATGCTGCATGTGAAAGAGCTGAGCATGTGGCAGCCTGCTCAGGACCGAACGTTCTGTTTCATAACTTGCACCCTAATCATATAATGCGAGCATGCAATTTCCCCCGTTCATTTGCTAGCTGCTGAAAGAGTTTCTGAAACTATAGCCCTGGTTTGAATGGAGAATAGGATTGAGGCTGAAAAAAATACAAGCACCACAGAACAATTGGGCTCCAGCTGCATTGCAATCCTCATGTAGTACTGCTGTCTATTGTGGCTGGGGCTGTAGCAATGGGATTTGCACACCGAGGTGTAATAGCATTACTGTATTAATTTAAAAAAATTCATTTCACATCCAGATTGTTTACTTATCTGCCAGGAACATATGCCGGGAGAAGTTAAGATTCGCGATTCTGCACTATTGCCCAAGGTGCAATTCAATATAGAGAAGGAGGGGTGGGAGAGAGAGAGAGAGAGAGAAGGAGGGGGGTGTCAGGCTCAGATTCTTCTGCCCTCCTTCGCTCTTATCTACCCCTGTAAATTAGGGTGATACTTCACTGAACCGAATACAGAATCCTGAGTTTTCCATCAGTCCCCTAAAGCATGCAGATTCAGCTTTGAAAAGCTGTCAGTGAGAGGCCCATTTTAAGGATCACTTACAGACCTTTTCTTTCTTATTTATTTACATTTTATTCTCAGAGATTTGAGTGAGATGTCACTTCAGACTAAAGCTTTGGGCAACTCAGTAAAATAGACATTAAAACACCGCACTTACATTACTGTGCAGAAGTCAACAGAGCATGCTCTTTAAAACCAGTGATCCTGGCAATTAAGAGTGATTTTAGCTCAACTGTCTGTATAGTTAGATGAACATACATACAGTTAATGCAGGAATATCTTATGTTGGCATCTTGTGGGCTGGTCTGAAGAGCAAAGTTCTTCCTCAGCCAGGATTTGGATGAAGTATTGATTAACCAAACCAGGTATTGGACGATACAAATAATAGTGGTCTGCGTGAGAGGATCAGAAACAAATTAGTTCACAAAATTGCTTATTTTTGGTATTTATTTATTATTATGTATCTGGTCTTGTGAGCGGAAGGTTGCTGGTTTGACTGAAAGTGCCCTTGAGCATGGCACCTAACCCCAAACTGTAAGTCACTGGGTAAGAGCATCTGCTAAATGCCTCAGATGTAAAGGTTACATTAGTGACTTTGTTTGAGTATATAAACACATATATAATGTATAAATAAAATATATATAATGTGTTGGTTTAACCCTTTCCAATCCTCTCCTAATGCCAGTCCAGTATTTGTTGCATCCTGTGCCAGGTTTGGTTAATCAGCACTTGATTATGTTAAATCAGCTGTGCTGCTGGATGCTTGTTGAATAGTTTTGAGGAGAACATCTGGACGTGAAGGTCACAACAAATAAAAAAAATCTGTTACTGTAATGATGTATAAGAAACAAACAGGATAAACGTCAGTGTGCATAGGTGCCTGCACAGGTACTGAATGTAAACCTGTGATGAGTAAGACGTGAAGGCTTGATTTAGCAGCATGATGAAGTGTCAGGGCTGTGCAGAAGCTGTGAGACAGACTTTCTGTGATGTACATGATGTGGTCAAGTCTTCAGGCGCAGGGAAACAGGAGCTGGTCTGGTTGATGTGATCAAAAATGTAATCAACTGGTTGTGTTCTAGTCTGGTCGAGAGCGTAATAGAGCATGTTTGTGTGATTAGATGTTCGTTTATTCATTTATTAGCTCCTTCATAGCTATTAATGTGCAGGGATCACTCAAGCCTCGCTCAGATGCCACTGTGTGCATTCTCAAGTACATACTGCATTATTCAGATGTGGGTACAACACACACACACACACACACACACACACACACACACACACACACACACACACACACACACACGTGCATACATACACACAAACGATGAGCAGGGAGAGAGAAATAATAGAGGGAAAATGATGATTTGAAATTATAGACGCCCTAAATCTCTTTTGAACTCTTCTCCTAGACGTTTTTATTGGAGCACAGCACAGAGAGAGAGAGAGAGAGAGAGAG
>BRDA01088558.1:7539-44891 GCA_036984385.1 Crenuchus spilurus
AAACATACAATGACGACGTTTATTCATAAACTTGTGGACGGTTAGTCGTTTGTAAGACCGGGAGTTTCTGGACAATCAGGTGGAGATTTTTGAGGTGGAGGTGAATAATAAGATTTAATCTTCGTGGATAAACTCCAGCTATCGATGTATTTCTGTGGACGGGTGGGTTGTGACAGTCATTCTGAGGGTTGATGGTTGTACCGATTCTGGTTTCTCGACAGGTTTGGAAGAGTTCCGACATTTCCCGATGCCCCGTCAACGGTTCGTCGAACCACTTTTTCTATTCTTTCTTAGGATCATTGATACACCACGAGGTGAGATCTTGCATGGAGCCCCAGTCAGAGGGAGATTGACGGTCATGTTTAGCTTCTTCCATTTTCGAATAATTGCTCCAACAGTTTATCTTTTTCACCAAGCTGCTTGGCAACTGCCCCGTAGCCCTTTACAGCCTTGAGAAGGTTTGGACAGCTCTTTGGTCTTAGCCATGTTGGTAGTTGGGAGTCTTACTGACAGTGTTGGGTGGGCAGGTGTCTTTATGTAGCTATCGACCTCAAATAGGTGCTTCTAATTTAGAATAATAAGTGGAGGTGGAGTTTTTAGAGGTGGACTAACAGGTCTTTGAGGGCCAGAATGTTTGCTGATTGGCAGGTGTTCAAATACTTATTTGCAGCAGTAACATACAAATCAATTATTAAAAAATCATACATTGTGATTTCTGGATTTTTTTCTTTTAGATTATGTATCTCACAGTGGACATACACCTAAGATGAACATTTCAGACCTCTCCATGATTTCTAAGTGGGAGAACTTGCAAATTCGCCTGGTGTTCAAATACTTATTTTCCTCACTGTGTATATTACTATATTATTATAATTATATAATATGTATATTATAATATAATATATTATATGACCACCGGACTGGTCCAATTTAGCCATGAAACCTCCCACACTAAAATGACAGGTGTTTCAATTTCATTGTCCAACCCCTGTGTATATGTATATATTATAATACAAATAAAGTTGCACCAGTTTAATAATGAATTTTGTTGACAAATGAAGAGTTCTGTATGGATTACAGAATGGATAACATTTGAAAAGTAACATACATATAAATTAAACTATAAAAAATGTGTGTCTGTGTTCTATCAAATAAAAGTTTCAAAAGAAAATGGTGTTTTAAATTTTTAAGCTGTTTCAATTTGGTCTCGAGAATCATGCTACACTTGGTATCAGTACCAAAATCAAATTCTGGTATTGTGTTGACCCTAATAGGCACCAGACATCTGAAGTCATCAATGCCTCCAAAACTAGTTTTTAAAATTCTCAAGCCTGGTGGTTGGGGATCTGGTCTTGTGACTGGAAGGTCACTGGTTTGATCCACAGGCAGGTCATGACTTAAGTGCCCTTGAGCAAGGCACTTAACCCCAAATTGCTCGGGTGCCGTGGATAGGGCTGCCCACCACTTTGGACACATATTCTCACAGCCTAGTGTGTTCACTAGTGTGTTTCACTGTATAGATGGGTTAAATGTGGAGGTCAAATTCTGTTGTGTGCAATCACATTAGCAAACAAATTATTACATATCACATATCTATTGCCTAACATTGTTTTACAGTAGATTTCAAATCAAATTGGTTTAAAACTTACTAATTGTGTTACTAAATGTGATTTAAAAATATAAACATGGGAGATTGGCATAATTATTATTCCTGCATATTTGACCAGTGTTACCATTATTTATATTACATATAATAATTCCAAAGACATGTAAGTCCACCAGTCATTTTGGACAACAAGTACCCATGGATGGTTATATTTTTGTATTAGATATTGGTTCTCATATTTTAGGGGGAAAATTTTGGAATTCCCTCAAACTATTGAAAAACAAGAACACTTTGATTCAACAAAAAGTACATTTGACTTAAAATGACATTGCTTTATTAAGTAGGAAATGTCAACACTGTGATACATTATTGAACATTATATCATGAATAAAACATGTTTATATAAATGTGTTCATACAAGCCCCACTCTTACAAATGTACATGTTAAATTTAAGGTGGTCACTTTTTGAGATTGATCTACAGTAAACATGTGGACATATTGTATAATGTATAAAAATATAGATGTTTGGTAGATTCCCAAAGATGTCACAAAGAATCAATGTAGACGTTAAAATCATTGTTTACAGTACAACAATTTACAGCTTTGGTTCTGTTTATAACTTGCATATACACTGACTGGCCACTTCAAGTACACATACTTTATACCATATCTCCACCCACTGTCCATTTTATCAGCTCTGCTGCCCAAATATGTGCACTTTATAGTTTTACAATTACAAACTGTAGTCCATATATTTCTCTGTATATTTGGTAGGCTCCTTTCACTCTGTTCTTCAATGGTTGAGACCCCCATAGTACTACCACAGAGCAGGTATTATTTTGGTGGTATCTCATTCTCAGCACTGCAGTGACTCTGACGTAGTGGTGATGTGTTATTGTGTGTTGCACTGTTAAGAGTGGATCAGACACAGCAGAGCTGCTGATGCTTTTAAACACCTCACTGTTGGAGTGAAAATAGCACACCAACCAAAACTATCCAGACAAGTTTCCAATGACGACCGGTGAAGGACTAGAAAATGACCAAACAAACTGCAGCAAGAGATGAGCAACTGCCTCTGACTTTACATCTACAAGGTGGAGCTACAAGGTAAGTGCATCTAATAGAGCAGACAGGGAGCTAATGTAGTGTTTTAAATCTCCAGCAGCTTTGCTGTCTGGTCCACTCATAATAGTGTAACACATGCTAACACACCAATACATCTGTGTCACTGCAGTACTGAAAATGACCCACCATGCAAATACCTACTCTGCAAGGTCCATACCATTGAGGACAGGGCGAAGGGAACTAACAAAGTACACAGAGAAGCAGATATTCTACAGTCTATAATTGTAGAACTATAAAGTCCACCTATATGGTCCATATATAGAAGTTTGGCCACTCCCAGTTTAAATGTTTTATTGATTTTCTACAAACTTCTTCACATTTTAATTTACAGTACTTTATTTGCTAAATTTAACATTTTGGAGAAAATTGTAAAATGTGGTTTGTGCAAACATTATCTAATGCATTAAATTTAGTAAATAAATAGAAACTGCAGAAAAGTTTGCAGAAAACATTTGAATTTCATCCCTCTAGAGGTGAACTTACAGATAACTTATTTTCAAATATAAAATCAACAAAATGTGTAATTTGACCAGGCCTGTCCAAACTTTTGCATAAGACTGGGTGTATGTATGTATATCGGTCACATATGGTCAAAATACAGAAGCACTGATGTGTAAAGCGAAGTAAAAAATATGCTAAAAAATAAACACAAACACTTGTGCAGTGATTTGACCGAGGAGTCCAGAGAGTCCATTATTTCTGAAATGTTTTTCTTTTAAACTATAAACATCTTATTTTACACCTTCTTACACTTTATGTCAGTCAAATTTTCCTTCTTCCTCTCTCTTTCTTTGAGTCAATCCATCTTTCTGGTCACCCTTTTCCCACTGCAAGTCAATGAACCTGTCGTCTTTCTCTCTACATCTTTTACCCGTCGCCCTAGCAACTGCCTCATCGAAACATATACTGATGCCACTGGCTCTTTTAGTCTCCCTGTCCAAGTCCTTCTGTCCATCTTTATTATAACTCCCTCCATCCCAGGTCCCTCGTCTTTCTCTCTGATCTTCCCACCCCAAACTTAAGAACATTTCTCCTGATGGTGAGTCCTTCATCTTTGCCTTGTTTTCCTCCACCTTCTGCCCTTCTATCCCATTCCCTTGCTCACTATTCCTGTGGTCATGGTTTTCTGCCTCTCTTGGGTCTTTGCCTTTGTCACTTGATTCCATTTCCTTGTCTTTTGTGTCATCTTGTTGATGCCTGGCTATATCTCTGTGCTGAACCCCTTTGTCAAGATGTTGCCTCTCACTGTCTCTCTGTTGGAACTGCTGTTTGAAAGCAGTGATTTTGGAATGCTGTGGTTTTGGGGGCACCACAGGTACAGCTTTAACATGGTACACTTTAGTGGGAGGGTTTTTGGACATTACCAATGTCCTGCCCACACCTTGACCAAGGCCTACATCTTTCCCCCCTTCTAGTTCTTTCATTCTTGGAAGCCTCAATGGCTTTTCAGCACCTGAAGAGGATTCATCTACAATTGTCTGATCCTTTGCTATTTTGTCCTCACCCTCTTTCTCTTGTTCTCCCAGAAGAACCTCAGGCACTCTGAAGTCTACACTGTCATCTGAAAGCCTGTCCTCTCTTTCTCTTACGATCCTCTGTTCAGGAATACTTCCTTCTTTTATTTCTGTAACCCCTTCTAGATGACTGTCTTCTATGGCTTCAGCTTCCTCTCCCATGTCATCTTTGTCCATCTGTTCATCACTCTCTTCCTCTCCATCTCTTCCCTTTTTTCCCTCTCTGGTAGTCAGTTTTTCTGCACCATCCTCATTCTTCTCCAAAACTGTCTTTTCTTGTCCCCCAACCTCGTCTATCTCCTTTTTGAGGAAGCAATCAGCAAACTCGTGTTTTGCATC
This sequence comes from Crenuchus spilurus, assembly GCA_036984385.1. Lineage (NCBI taxonomy): Eukaryota > Metazoa > Chordata > Actinopteri > Characiformes > Crenuchidae > Crenuchus > Crenuchus spilurus. Next base: position 12,125 of record BRDA01088558.1, read on the forward strand.
TTCCTCAACTTCTTCACTCTCTACTTTTTCAGTGGTCTCTCTCTCATGTTCCTGCTTTTTCTCTCTGCTTATCTCGCACACTACTTTCATAGCACTTACTTCTTGTCTATCCTCACTGACCACAGAGTTTTCTTCTCCCTTTATTTGTTCTCTTTCAGCAACATCCTGCTTCACAACATTGTCTTCTACAAGTGAAATCTGATCTAGGCCCTCCTCTCCGGAACTACTGATATCAGTCTTGTCCTGTTCCTCATTATGTACGGTCAATGTCTGTTCCATTGACAGTTCATTGGTTTCATCTTGGCTAGTCAATGATGTAGCTCCAGTGCTTAAGTCTGGCTCATCTATTAATATCTCCTCACCTGCAGTAATGTCAAGACAACCTTCAGAACCAGCCTGCTGACTATCCACACTTGTGTTTTCCTTTTTGACAGGAAGTTGATCACTGGTGAAGGAAGTCTCAATGCTGCTAGTCTCTGGCAAAGTAGAAATTGCATCTGGGCCAAAATAAGTATCCTCTTTGTCTTCACTGGTCATAGAATGCTTCTCTTCTTGGCTGAAACCATGGAGCAGGTCAAACATTACACAAAGAACATCATACTAACATATACTTTTATATAATGTACAGGAAATCATATATGGATTTAGTAGCCACTGATTGTGCAAGTTCTCCTACTTAGAAAGACGAGAGAGGTCTGTAATTTTCATCATAGGTACACTTCAACTATGAGAGACAAACTGAGAAAAAAAATCCAGGAAATCACATTGTAGGATTTTAAAAAATGTATTTGTAAATTATGGTGGAAAATAAGTATTTGGTCAAAAACAAAAGTTCAACTCAATACTTTGTAACATAACCTTCGTTGGCAATGACAGAGGTCAAACGTTTCCTGTCAGTCTTCACCAGGTTGGCACACACTATACCTGGTGTTTTGTCCCATTCATCCATGCAGATCTCCTCTAAAGTAGTGATGTTTTGGGGCTGTCACTGGGCAACATGAACTTTCAACTCCTTCCACAAATTGTCTAGTCCACTCCAGGACCTTTAGGGAGCCACTCCTTCGTTGGCCAAGTGGTGTGTTTGGGATCATTGTCATGCTGGAAGGCCCAGCCACGTTCCATCTTCAATGCTCTCACTGATGGAAGGAGGTTTTGGCTTAAAACCTCATGATGCATGGGCCTGTTCATTCTTCCCATAACACGGATCAGTCGTGCTGTCCTCTTTGCAGAAAAACAGCCCCAAAGCATGATGTTTCCACCCCCATGCTTAACAGTAGGTATAGTGTTCCTGGGATGCAACTCAACTTCTTCCTCCAAAACATGTTGAGTGGAGTTGGTACCACAAAGCTCTATTTTGGTCTCATCTGACCACATGACCTTCTCCCATGTCTCCTCTGGTCATTGGCAAACTTCAAATGGGCCTGGACATGTGCTGGCATGAACAGGGGGACCTTGCATGCCCTGCATGATTTTAAACCATGATGGCATAGTGTGTTACTAATGGTTCTCTTTGAGACTGTGGTCCCAGCTCTCTTCAGGTCATTGATCAAGTCCTCCCGTATAGTTCTGGGCTGACTCCTGACCTTTCTCAGAATCATCCTTACCCCACAAAGTGAGATTTTGCATGGAGCCCCAGACAGTCATCTTGTGATTCTTCCATTTTCTAATAATTGTGCCAACATTTGTTGCCTTCTCACCAAGCTGCTTGCCTGTTGTCTTGTAGCCCATCCCAGACTTGTGCAGGTCTACAATTTTGTCCCTGTTGTCCTTAGAAAGCTCTTTGGTGTGATTGATTGAGTGTGTGGACAGGTGTCTTTTATAGACATAAATTCAAACTGCTGCAATGAATGCAGGTAATTAGTGCAGAATAGGAGGACTTCTTAAAGAAGAACTAACAGGTCTGTGAGAGTCAAAATTCTCCCTTGTTAGTAGGTGACCAAATACTTATTTTCCACCATAATTTATAAATAAATTCTTTAAAAATCCTACAATGCGATTTCCTGGATTTGTTTCTCATTTTGTCTGTCACAGTTGAAGTGTACCTATGATGAAATTACAGAACTCTCTCATCTTTCTAAGTAGGAGAACTTGCACAATCAGTGGCTGACTAAATACTTTTTGGCTCCACTGTATATGTATTATGCCAAATGTCTGATGCCTGAATTGTGCTTCTATCCTTCTACCCTGACACAACAAGGCTAATACAGCTAACAAGTGAAGGAAGCTTAAAGCACACTAGTTAGCATTGTGTAAAATGCTTCCCTAAATCATTGCAGTAGTGACAAACCACGTTGAGTTGCTAAGATACAACATGTCATACAATTCAGAAACCACACAAGCAAGTCTATTTGAGATTATGTAACAGCTTGACATTGTTTGAGGCAAGAGTTTGATTATTTAGCCATGCAATTTGCACAAAAACAATTGTTGGTATAATGTTCTGTTACTAGTTAACTCCATTAGAAAAAATAAAAGAAGCAAAATTTGACATCAATCATGACTTGATGAAAAATGTGTTAAACTTAAATGTGTCATTTTAAAGAGCCCATATCCTACAGGTTTCTTGAATTGTGCTCTATGCCCTACTTTGACATTTATGTGCGCTTATGTACTAAAAACAACCATAATTTATTTTTACCCTTTTACACATTTCTAGCTTTTCCTTCTGCTCTAATTAGACAGTTTTTTTAATTTGTGAATTTTAAATATTTAAATGACCTCTTTGCATACTAAATACTAGGGACATAAATCACATTGGCTTTGATGATGCAGTCCTACATAGTTGTTTTTTAGCCAATGATCCAATGATTTTCAACACTGTAATGAAACAGCCAGCTATCAGGAGGCAGCCATAACTAAAAAGGGCAAATGAAACAAATTATGTACCTTTACCTCTTACTGAGGTGCAAGGTCACCAGGAGAGGGTCTCAGCAATGGCTGCTACTCACCATATGCAAATTCTGAGGTAAGTGTGCCTGGAAAGGTATATCTAACTCTCTCCAAGTGTGGAACCACCTAGAATGAGTCTTTCAAAACTCAGGCATCACTTAAGGGGGCCTAGAGCGATGGGAGCCGCCACACAGTGAATACCAACAGGAACAGATTATACCTAGCTGAGAAGTACAGGTTTCTAGGCATGCTCTCTGCTGTCAACACTCACACACATTCAAAAGTATTCACACTCAAACGCATTAAAAGAAGAAAGTCTCTGGCTTTGGTAGACAGGACTGAGAATTTTTTTTAAGAAAGGCAGACTTAAATAAGCCAGTCACATCTGTAACCAGCTGGTGACTGACACTAACAAATCAGAGTCAACTAGCAGCCACACAGAGACAGTGGCCCCTTGAAAGTCTCAGTTGCAGACAGTGAGACAGCTGATAACTGATATGAACAAATTAAAGGAAAGGATGCCACCCTCAAATGAGGAGACTCAAATCTGGAGGGTGGTTTGTTACAGATTTGGTTCGATACTGGGGTCTGCATTTGATATTAAATTATATGATAAAATTCCACAAAAAGATAGGCAGTTTAATGTGAACACAATCATGCAAGAAAGACTTCACTTGTCCCCTACAGTATAAAGTATACAGAAAGTAATGTTGATAACGTTGGAACAGAATGTGCATGCACTCATGTTTGGATTGATTGCTAATTGGTCAAAACAGCAATAAATCATTTTTTGTGTTTATTTGTGAGTTATGTACCTGAAAATGTGTAGATCTTCATTGGCAGTCCTCTCCAACTCTTCATTTGTTTCCTGTATAGGTTGATTTATATGCTCGCCCTCCTCTGATTCACTTTCCTTTGTGCTTATGTCTACTGTATTCCTCTCATCCACATTAAAATGCTCAGGCTCTAATGGAAGTGGGCTGAGATCACCTTCACTGAATCCTTGGTCTATGGCATGAGTATCCACCCCATTACTGGGTGTCGTTTGTGCATCTCTCTTGGTTAAACACTCTGACTGGTCGCCAGGGAGTAAATCGTGACTTCTTTCAGTTAGCTCAGTGATGCAAGTCTGATTTTGGCATTCCGATTGGTTGTTGGCATTTGATTCTACACTACAATCAGTAGAGTTTAAAGTGACCAATTGGGGGCATGTCCAGTTCAATCCATGGAAGTGCTGAGAGGATGGGAGACTTTTGCAAAACATATCTTCATAATCAGCTTTATCCGAGTTATCTTCTTCATCATCATCATCATCATCGTCATCAGGTCCTGAGTAATCATCTTCATCAGAAGAAAAAGATGGGAGTGGTTGGAAGGGACGGGACTTATAAGGTAAGCTGTGTGATTTGCCTGGCAGTGGCCTATGCATAAAGTTTGTTTCAGATAATAACAGATTATTTTCTGTGCTATCTTCTTCCTCATCTTCATCCTCTTCTTCTTCAAACCCAGGTGGCTCTACTGAAAACTCATTTTGCTATAAAAAAATAAGATCTTAATTAATTTGTATTAATTAATCAAAAACAGACAGGATAAGTACAAATCATACAGGACATTGCTCTTGTAAACACAATACCTGGTTTGTAGTAGAAGTGTCCATCAAGTCCAGGAATCCAAAAGTATCCTGGAAATCCAAGGGCAGTTCCTGATCTGGGTACTCTTCTACTTTACACAGGGGATTGTGGGTCATCTCATTTTGAGGAGAATCCTTCTGTACCCCTGGTTTCATATCTGAGAAAACAGTAGCAGTGGATTTACAGCAACAGTTTGACCAAAACTCTACATTACTGCTAATGCTAATGCTAAAAAGTCAGCCAAAGACAACCAAGTCTGCTTGAGTTTTGTAATGGAGTTATGACACTAATATCAGTAATATTAGTAATGAAAATTCTGCCACTAGTTCAGCATTAATTTAAACCTAAATCATCATAACTAAATTATGTCATTTCTACCACTGTATGAAACTGTTAGCTATGAAAGTACGGACCAAATTCAACCATAACAACAGCTGCAACTGCTGTTTTTAAACATGCAGCGTACTTGCAAGTATGTCATATGGTGTCAGAAACCACAAAAGGAAGTCTCTTTCACATTGCATACTTTTTTAGACATTTGGCAGCCATTTTTATCCAAAACAGCTCAGAATTTTAATCATTTTAATCAAAATTGAAAATTGTAAGACACTGGAACAGATGGGGAATCTCATAACCTTGTAGGTTCACTACAAAATTAAATAACCAATGCTAATTTGGGTAATTAACTATGATTCTGGTAAAAGGAAATGTGTGTTATGTTAAAATAACCATGTAGTACAGGGGTGGCCAACCCTGGTCCTGGAGAGCCGCATTCCTGCCCAGTTTGGTGATCTCCCTGATCAAACACACCTGATTCAACTCAGCAGGCAATTAGCAGGTTTAATTGTAGTGTCAGAGCAGTGACATCACCAAACTGTGCAGGAATGCGGCTCTCCAGGACCAGGGTTGGCCACCCCTGATGTAGTATATCTGCTTACTATTGCTGCTTTATTATCTTACCCATGTAGTCACTCTCTATGTCTTCAGTGAGCGAAGGCCTGTCTTTAACAAGTTGAGTTGTACTTGATGTCTCGTCCTCACTCAAATAGTCCCCATCACATTGGGACACTCTCTCTTCAGACCCCACTATTTTAACTTCATACTTTTCCTTTCCTTCACTTGGATCGTTCTCATCATTATTCATCTTAACCTCATCTTCAGCATCATCTTCTTGGTTGCTTCCTGTTTTGTGGTCTATTTGCATCGTTGCTAGCTGCTCATTTCCACCTGTGCTTTCCTGCTTTGTATTCTTTGGCTGCTCTTCATCTGTCACACCCTGCTGGGGTAGTTCCTCCTCATTTCTACCCCCATGGAGAACTCCCAGTGCCAGTCCAGAGGTAATGTGGAGAGGAACAGTCACTGAAAAAGGCCCAGAAATGTGCATTCCCGCACGACGCTCTGCCTTGCTGGCAGCCACTTGTGATGTGGCCTGTGGTCTGTCTGCGCCAGCTGCACCTCCAGTGTCCAGGCTCTTATAAGTGCCTTGAGTTCCGCCCCCTCCACTCACCATGCTCACACTAGCCCCACCCGTACGCCTGTAGGTCACCGCATATCCACTTGACATGCCCCCACTGCCCGTATTACCACCCTCTGTGGTTCCAGAGGAAGTGACAAGTGGAGAGAGATGTGAGGAAGAGTGTCTGGGGTCTGAGAAATGAATTAAATTTGATATGTTAACACATCACAGAGATGCATATTAGAACACAGTATGCATATCATGCTGTCAATCTCTTCACAAGAGGAAAACAACCAGGTCTGCACAATACAGTGTTAGGTAACTATAATCATGATACTGGCCTGTATGAAACTGATAAACCTTCAAGCCAGGCACTGGGCCAGATTCATTACACACCATCAACCATACTGTGATGTTAAATCTAGTTTCAGGAAAACAACTTTGCTAATGCTAATGTTACGGTGTGCCTTTACGCTATTTATTTCCATTAGAATACAGCAGAATAGGCTTAGAGCTGGGCGATATGACCAAAAATGCTACCACTATAAATTTTTTTATATTGATAAATCTAGATAATTATCACAATATTAAACTTTCTAACACTGTCATAGTTTTAAACAACATCTTTCTAAAAACATCAGACTAAATACATGAAATGTTACTATTTAAAATATTCAAATGTTTACTGCCAGAACATAATATTGTAGCGATCGTCTGGATGCGTTGAAAGGATGGACGAGAAAGACGTTTACAGTCGTTACTTTATTGTTGAAACTTACAGTGATTGCTGTCGGCTGCAGCCACTCCAAAAATAACAACAGGCTAGAGAGCCAAGCTAACAGGCTAATGCTAACACTCGGGCTCACGCTCACACTCACACACACACACACACACACACACAGCGAGCCCCCCCTCCTTCTCACACAAACAGACGAGCACACAGCGACCTCGCGCTATCTCACTAGGCCAATCACACGCTTGTCTAAACACAACAGTGTATTTTGGCGGCGCTGGTGAGGAGAAGCTAACAAGCAACAGTATTACACGTCTGAACTCACTGTCAAGCTGCTTAGATGCAAAATGGAAACAAACGTTAATTCTTATCGAATTCCATTGTCCCGGCTTATCATCGTCATCAAGGGAAAAATTATCGTGAAAATTTTTTATATCGTTTTATCGCCCAGCACTAAATAGGCTAATGGCTGAATATAGATTACAACATCTAGTAGTTGTGGGTTTTAACACAACATAAAATGGACCACTGTTTGCACCAGTCTGCATATAAACTGTGAATTAAAAACTGATATTGTGTATTTTGAGAATCGTAACATAATTTTGCAATACTCAATTTTATTGATATTTTCTTCACACCTATTTGTAAATACATATACAATAATAGTCTATTTTACTATGGCTTTAACATGGTTCACCCAATTAGACAAAAACAGACTGAATAGAGACTGAATTTTGTTGTTGAGTCATAATTACAAAAGAGAATTAAAATGATCAACTCAGCACAACCATTCCCACGTAACACTGTGATGTTTGCTTTTTCTTTCACTTTCCTTTCCTGTGCACCACCGCTGTTGACTGTAAATTGAAGTTCTTTGATATTTGATACTACATTGAAATGATCTGCACTTTTTTTTGTTTAACACTCCCCACATCTGGTACTTCTACTGCATTTTAGAAAGATTTCTGGGTTTCTTTAAAACAGCATTTCCAATTTGGCACTAGTGATATTTAACTAACAAGCCCATTTTCATTGTCCATACAGATAGCACCAGGCTCTCCACCAACACATAGATTTTTCAAATATTAATGCCTTACTGTACCACACATTCTGAGAGACACAGTGAGGTTTACACTGAGTACAGTGAATCTAGCCTTTGTGGTTTGGTTATAAAAATACTTATCAGTTGTAATCCCATATAGTTGTTAATACCTTCCAGCGTGTAGGGTCCTGAGCTCAGAGAGTCCATGCTCTTAGCAGGCCTTAGAGCAGTTTTCTCTTTCTCTGTATAGATAAGTGAGCGATTGAGGAGGAAATAGAGGAAATCATAGAGAGAGAAGAACATTTATAGGATGGAAAAATAATGCAAAATAGGAAAATGATTTAGTGCTTAAATGCTTATACTTAAAACAATCAAAGTTTTGGAATGTGATAACTAAACGTCATCATACCCTTGGTTGTGTACTTGTTCTTCTTACGAGGATCCTGGAGTCTCCCACCTAAATTAAAGATAGACCTCCATTTCCTGCCTTTGAGAGATCCTTTTCTCCTGAAAGAAAAGAACATGGGTCAGTAACACACATAAATGGTGGGAGATATGGCCTAAAAGGTTAGAGAAGTGGGCTTGGGACCAAAGAGTTGCCAGTTCAAATCCCTGAACAATAGGACATGGCTGAAGCGTCCTTGGGCAAAAGCTAACCCCCAAATGCCCACCACTCACTGTTCTCTTGTGTGTGTTCACTGTTTGTGTATGTGTGTATCACTGTATGGATGACTTAAATGCAAAGGCCAAATGACACATGACTCTTTGGTCAATGATTGTACACTTTCACTTTCACTCAAACATGTACACATACGGCACTGAATTAAATCAGACTGTTCACAACTACCACTCAGTGGCATACTATATTTAAATGGTCTAATTTGTATATTTATTGTAAACAATAGATAAACATTGCTACTTAGGTGAGCAATAACACAGAAAATGTCATGGAGCTAATAGTGTTATTGTCTTTGTTTGAGCCCTTATATTGCCACTTTTTGATGTACTGGTTGTTATAATAATATATTTTTAGGAAAAAAATAAGATTTCATAAGATCTTAGTTGAGTTAGGGGCCTTTACAATCATAATAACTTTCCCCATCATATAATGCCAGTGAGACTGATATTTCTGTTTTATGACATTCACTGTATTGTGATGTTTCTGGAATGTGATGTTTCAGTCTTACTTGTCTGTGCCATCAATGATGGCGTGGTAAGGCCTCATGGCTGGAGGCCCATCTCCAGGACTCAAGTTGCCTGGATATTGGGTAGCCCTGAAAAAGTGATCTTCCTGACCTAACAGTGCTGAGGGTGAAGGGAGGGATTTCCTGCGCTCAAGAGTCAATCCTGTGTGATATATAATGATTACATATTATATAATATATATATAAAAAACACCTAAAGACTAAATAGGCACATGAATACATTGGTCTTGAGAAGGATACGCTTGTAGATAACTCTGTACCTGGTTCAGTATCTGATTCAGGAAATAACTGAGACACGTGTGTTAGAACGAATTCCACCACAATGGACTGGACTCGCACCTCCATGAAGGCTGCAGTGCCATTGAAACCAGTCGCCTCAATGTCTTTTGATCTATAGTGAAAGAGACATTATTAAAACAACAGTTGAGCAATACATTCACAGGACTTGCAGTTTTTCTGTTTCACACAACAAACCTGTCTTTGTTGTTATAACTGAAATTAACAAATGTACACTGCAATGCTTAAACAGTAATAGCAGCCTTCTTCATTTATTTTTGGCAGATCACATAGCTTTTCTATGTTTGTTGATTACATTCAATATTCTGCTAACACATTAACGCTCCTGTTTTGTTTGTATCAATTTTCACCGAATGGTAATCCTAAACCTAGTCCTAACATCATTTCATGAAGAATGTGATCCTTGGACAACATACATTGGTGTTTGAAAATGGGTAAACTCTTTAGAATTTCTATATTTCTGCATAAACTTAACCTAAAACATCTTCAGCTTGTCACACAAGTCCTAAAAGAAAATAACAAGAACCAAAGAGACAAAATATTACACTTGGTCATCTATTTATTGAGGAAAATTATACAATATTGCATATCTGTGAGTGTTATGTATGTATGTATGAGTATGTGAACCTTTAGGATTAGCAGATAATTTGAAGGTGAACTTTGAGTCAACTGTTGTCAATCAATGGGATGACAATCAGGTTTATATTTAAAAAACAGGGATCTAGCAAAGTCTGATCTTCACAGCATGTTTGCGGAAGTGTATCATGGCACAAATGATATTTCTGAGGACCTCGGAACAAGAGCTGTTGATGCTATTCAGTCTGGAAAATGTTAGAAAACCATCCCTAAAAAGTTTGGACTCCACCAATCTGCAGTCAGATTGTGAACAAATGGAGGAAATTCAAGACCATAGTTACCCTTCCCAGGAGTGGTCGACCAACAAAGATCACTACAAGAGGTCACAAAGGAACCCAAGATAACTACTAACAACTGAAGGCCTATCTCACATTGGCTAATGTTAATGTTCATGAGTCCACCATTAGGAGAAAACTGAACAACAATGGTGTGCATGGCAGGGTTGCAAGGAGCACACTGCTGCTGTTAAAGATCATGTGGACAAGCCAGAAGGATATTGGAGCAATGTTTTGTGGACAGATGAGACCAAAATAGAACTCTTTGGTTTAAATTAGGAGTGTGTGTTTGGAGAGAGAAAACACTGCATTCCAGCATAAAAACGTCATCCCATCTGTAAAACATAGTGGTGGTAGTATCATGGTTTGTGCCTGTTTTGCTGCATCTGTGCCAGGATGCCACTCAATCATTTATGGAATAATAAATTCTTAATTATACCATCAGTTTTTAAAGGCTGTATCTCAAGAGACTGTTGGTAATACAGCAAGACAACAACCCTAAGCACACAAATCGTTTTACCAAATGATAAAGAATAAAATTAATGTTTTAGAATGTCCAAGTCTAAGTTCTGAACTTAATCCATGTTTAAATGTTGTAGAAGGACCTGAAGCAAGCAGATCAAGGATGCAGTTATTGCTGTAAAAGGGACACAAACCAGAAACTGAAAGCAACTGAAACTGAAAGTTTCATATACTTTTGTCAATCACAGATGCAGTATTGAAAAAATAATTTCTTAATTAATAAGTAAATGACCAAGTCTAATATTTTTGTCTGATTTGATTCACTTTATCTACTGTTAGCTCAATCTAATAAAGTTTTACCTCACATTTATGTAGAAATATAGAAACTTCTAAATGGTTCTCTATAGAAGTGCATCTAAAAAAATGTATATTGTGAAAAAGTTATTAGTTATCCATAATTTAACTGAAAAGGGTAAACTATCATATTTTATATTCATAACAAATAAAGTGACATTTCAAGCACTATAGGTAACAAAAATCAGAAATCCAGAATCTCAAATTAGAATATTTCAAATCTCAGACAATCATTATTCAAACAGTATCAACATCAAAACAAAAACTTTCTGTGTAATAAATATAAAATATATGACAGTTTACCTTGTTTCATTAAAATATGATCACAAATGAACTTCTAAGATAAAATTATTTTGCAATTTCTGAGATGCACTAGTATGTATAACTGGAAAACTTAGGACTTAAGCAATAACCTACGTATAAGGTACAACACACACCTGAGGAGGTTTGGAGCCCACACAATAGCAAGGTTTCGGGCATGCATGTTAGTCTGAGCAGAGAATGTGGACATCTTGACTAGGTGTCTCATCAAATATTCCAGAGTCCTGAAGATAAAAAAGCAATTAGAGCACATTGGTAGCTTACAGATCTCATGTAGGCTGACTATTAATATTCCAACAAGGTGTTTGTGTTTACTTGTAGTGAGGACTGGGCAGCTCCTTCAGCACCTCCTTAATCTTCACCAGCCTTTCATCTTCCAACTGAACAGCCACAGCATCCTAATGAAGATGATAAGAGTTTACTGTAATGAATCTGATCTGTCAGGAGGTTCTCAATTACATGCCGATCACCTGAATGAGGTTGTGATCATTTGAAAAACTTCTCCCTGTTAGTAAATCCTAAACAGGCTTGATTATGTCATTTCTGAGATTGTGTGATGCAGTGAAAATGGAGTAGTAACAGGCTAGCAACCATCTTGAATTATCTTGTTATATCACTTTGTCCCCTTTTATAGATAGCAGACCACATAAACAAGTCTGTGAGAGATTACTTAACAACCCAAATCACTTTCAGTCACGTGTATGGTTTAGCCACAGAATTAGCATGATGCAAATTGTTCCATGTAAGTTACCTTACACCTGCTTCTCCAGCTAACCATTTTGGTTATAACGTTTTCTGAATGTTTCATATTTGGTTCTTAAAACATTACAAGTTTCTAGATTATTTTCTAGACTGTTTTTATTTGATTTTTTTACATTCTAGTAACGCTACTGCAAAATAATGAGGACTTCACCTACAGCTTTCAAGTGTTAGCAGAAACAATAAATAATAAATAAAGAGCTAAAAGAGATAATTTATACTAAGGAACCTTATCTTTGCACTGCCTGTCCTCCAACGGCCATCTCATCCCTCTTTCCCGCTCAAATGAGCTGACGTCATGATATTCACAACCAATAAAAACGACTCGCTGATGTTACTTCACGCTATCATAATTAGTGATGGGATTTTCGGCTCTATTTTGAGATGCAGCTCTAATGGCTCCTCTTACTGTGGAGAGCCGGCTCTTTCGGCTCCCCATATATATTTTTTACATTATTAATTAATAGCTTAAACCTAAACATTTTGTTTCATTATTGACATTGTTAAGCACTTGTGATGAGTAAAAATGCTGCATAACAATGCTTTATAAATAAAAATTTTATTATAACCAATTACTAAATTATCACAAAATAGCACCACTTCCACAAAAATAACATAAAATAAATTAAACAGTTATAAATACAATCACCCACCACAATACGAAAAAGTATTAAAGCAGCTTCATAACAAAAAGGCACCATAACACAAGTATCACTTACAGTGCTATTAAATTAAAGTATAAAACTATGAAGGATAAAAAAAATGTGAATAATACAAGTTTTGAACCACTAGAGATGAAGAACTCTGCACTTTTCCACCAAAATAACTGGTTCTTGAAGTGGTGCCGTTCGGGCTTATGAGAACCTCGGTGCTTTTTAATGAACCAGTCCGCGTTTCCACTTTGAACCGAGGATACGTCACGGTGTACGTCATCAACAAAGCGGAATTATAAACAAAGATGGCGGAGCGCATCGACTACATGCGAGCATTTGTGCTCTTGGTACAAATGCTTGTTTCACTTCACAAGTCAAATCTAGAGCCGGTACGTTCCCTCGTCCAGCTCCACTGCGTGATAGCTCCTTTTTAGAATCTCTGTAGTCCTTTTTTAGCTTCTTTAGCTTATCTATCACTCGCTCTCTTGAACGAACAAAACCTGCCCGAGCTAAATTCTCCACCAGCTCGCTGTAGAGTTTCTCCTTTCTAATACTCCCCTCAAGTTTCTCCTGAAACTCCGGAGAACACCAAACAGATAACAAAAACTGAGTTTCTTCATTGGACCACTGTACGCTACGAGTCGCCTCAGTGCGCAGGTGCGTTTGGTTCGCACTGAAAAACCAAGTATTTTTTGGTTCACGCTGCGAACGAACGTTCCTGGTTCGGGGCGCTATTTTTGTTGGTGGAAATGCGCCGAACGGTTCAAAATTAGGTTCGTGAACCAGAGATACGGAAGGAAAAAAACGGCTCCCATTGTGAAGCCGGTTCCAATCGTTCACTTCAAAGAGCCGGCTCGTTCGCGAACGACACATCACTAATCATAATGTTAGTGTTTGTCGAACTGCTAGCGTTCTGTGAGAAACGTTCCAAAAACGTTGTAACACAAAAACAGTATTACGTCAAACGTTGTCAGCGCATTATTCCTGTAGCATTACATTCTAACTGTCCTGGAACCCTTTAAAGACGTTGCGGAACGTCTTTTAACGTCCTCTGTTAGTTTAACTATTGTTTTAATGCTTGTATGTGGCCATGTTGAGATGTGATACCCACAGCGAAGCGGTCATAGAGTTGATAGGTGAGCAGAGGGTTTGGCAGCTCTCTGAAGTACGCCTTACACAGTGAACTGACACAGTGAATATCTTGCAGGTACACTTCCTTATTGAGGTCAGGGTTCCCCTCGCTGTCAAACTCGGACCTGCAGGTCAAACATCAACCAAGATGACCGTCATACCACACAAACATATACAGTCATGCATAAAAATTATATTGTGAAATTTTTCGTTTTTGTATATACACAGTCATGTCAGTATATTATGACCTGGTGTGGAATTTACTCATCCCGGGATGTCACAAATGCCACGTGACCGGGTTTGTTGCGTGTATAAATACGTGAGCACACTAGCCAGTTGTAGCCGAGTGCAAAACGATGATATTCGGCACAGGAACTGATCTGATTGATGTCCAAAACGGCATGATTATAGGGTACCAGGTGGTAGCACTTTGGAAACTACTAATTTTCTGGGATTTCTAGAGCCACCATCGGGAAGATGTACAGAGAATGGACTTTTTGTGCAGTGAGAGGCTCTCAGTGGCGCCACATAGACCACTGCTGCTAAAAGGAAACAATAACTCCAGTAAGTGGTACAGAGGAATCCATACCCCACAATGGGACAGATAACCTCTCTAATGAGCACAGGAGCAACGAGGAAAGTGTCAGGATAACCATTAAATGAACACTCTTACACAAGGCTGGTTATTTATAGGTAGGTGGTCATAAAATTCTGATGTAACTGTGTATTTTATATTAATTACATATAAAGTTACATATAATCACACTTTTTTGTTTTACTGTTGATCAGTATGGTGTAAAACTTATGACTTGACTGGTTAATCAGGTGCAGGAATATCATGATCAGAGAACCATTTGATAGATTTGGTAGGGGCTGGAGAAGTCTTTCTGTGATTGCACATAAGGGAATTTGACCTCCACATTTAACCCATCCATGCAATGAAACACACACACTAGTGAACATGCTAGGCATGTATACATGTGCCCGAAGCGGTGGGCAGCCCTATTCCAGCACCTGGAGAGCAGGAGTTAGGTGTCTTTCTCAAAGGCACTTCAGTCATGACTTGCTTGGGGATTGAACCAGCGACCTTCTGATCACAAGATCAAATCCCTAACCATCAGGCCACAGCTACCCCCAGCGTTTCCAAATAATTTGTCAGCAGATGGAAGCATGAAGTGCTCTAAAATCTCCTGGCTGATGGTTGCGTTGACTTTGGTCTAAAACACCAAATGTCATGACACCCCAAACCATCACAGGCCCTGGAAACCTCACCCTGGACTTCAAACACTTTGGATTATGTGCCTCTACACTCTTCCTCCAGACCTTAGGACCTTGATATCCAAATTAAATGTGAAATTTACTATTATATATAAAATATTCTATTTTAAAGTATTTTCAGAACACATTGATTTGGGGCATAAATCCCATATGTTGAGGCATGCATTCCACAGGAATGTTGTACCATTCCAAAATGATTTCACTGCATTAAAAGGTGGAGATTTGGGGTTTGTGGAGGCCACCGAAATAATGAGGGCTTACTGTGATGGTTTTGGAACTACTCAATGATATGTGTCTATGGTGTGGTTCATAATGTTGCTGGAAGTGACATCTTGCCAAGTGTGGCTAAACAGAAGCCATGGGGCATTTCAGACGACCTCTCCCACTTCCTAATGGTTCAGTTCTGCTAGAGATGTTCTTCACTGTAAATTATTTTTGTGCTTTGATGACATCAGCTTCAGATATCATGTTTGGCTTTTTGGAGCCAATTAGAGAGAATCCCATAATAAATGCATTCTGCATTCTTGCAACCATCTCATGTCTACAGGAAACCGGGCCATCAAGGATGATGCCATTTAGAAGATGACCAGGTAAGGTTCACTTCAATGATCAACTGAACAGCTAGAAACATAGATCTGTTAACAATTATTGCCTGTAATGCATCAAGTGAAACAACATAGTAGACACAAACAAACCTTAGTTTCTGTGTATTGGATGACACTCCAGATAATCGGTAAATCCCATCAACGATTCCATGTGCCTCAATAAATTCACTGCAGCTACGTAGTACATGAGGAACTTTAAGAAAGGGATTGAGGGAGTTAATGAGAAATCAGGAGAAAAGTATAACCCCCCAAAAAACTTACGTGAACTAACATCATTTGCAATTCTTAAAGTATATATGAAGCAGTTACTACTCACTTTCTTGACTGGTTGTGGATAAATGCTCCAGCAGGTCACAGCCAAACACCTTATCTTTGCTCCCTCCTTTTTTCCGTCCTCTTTTCATTTTGCAGCCCCACTCCTGACAGTCTCACATCCAGATGTGTATGTGTGTGTTTGTATGTGTGTACAAGTTTGTGTGTTTTAATGGGCTCAGTGATGCATCATACCTAACTCAACCATGATGGCTTCTGGGTAAGAATATTCAGTGTTGGCACCTGAGTCTTAACCTTTACTGTGAGTACCATGCAGTCATGAAATGTTCCGGCACTGTGCTACATTGTGCAACATGGTTTTTTTTGTTGATTTTTAATGAAAGCTCCAGTGTAAGGCAGTCATTTCATGTCGCTTCTGCAGAAGAAGTAAGAGAGGAAATACACAGATGAAAGATAATTAAATGATTCACAAAGAGAAAAAATGTACATGGACAAATAATAATAAGCTCTAATGTGGCTCAGTACTAACAAACTTCATCCCTAAAGAATGTTTAGGTGAAGAAACATTTTTGTACAAGAGAAGCATGAATGTGAGGAAATGTGTTTAAAAGGTAGTTAAAAAGGAAGTTAAAAGGAACCTCACCTAAAGTTTTACCAAAGACAGTGTTGTTTATTCATTAGAGCTGTACATCCAAGCCAAGAACTATTTAGGATTAACAACAAAATGAAAAGAACATTGTGTTTCTTACCTACTAGAAAAAGCAATCAGGAGACTTTACACTCAGTCTCGTTTGGCTCATCTTGACACACTGTCAACACTGCAATTCCATCATCCTCATTGCTTTTAAAGTATAGAAGATCTAAAATTTCACCTTTCCTACCACCATTCTGGAACTTACTGGCACCAAATCATAACAACTCAACATCAATCTGAGGATTGTGACTGGGTACGGTGCTGTGTGCCACTATCTCCACTTCCTACTCTTGCTTTGTGAAAGTTTTGCCTGATGTTACGGCCACACCCTCAGTCTCAATAAATGTCCAACTTGTCCATCTTTTGGAATCTCTTCATTGCTTATTTAAGGACAAATGTCTTGTCTTGACAGTATGTTACTTAAACCCAACATCAATAAAGTTCTCAGTATTTCAAGTCTTTGTCAGCTTTCGTGGTCACGTCTCTCATTTTCTCTCTTTCTCTCGTGTTGTCTGCGGAAATGAACCATCTCAATGCAAGGCCTGCCTCTCGCTGTGCATCAGGCATATGCTGTTAAAGAACCTTCAAATATCTCCATACAACACAAGAAACAAATCAATGACTGGTTGCCTCAACACCTCCAAATTCTATGGGGCCAAGATGGTTCCAAAAAGACACAATTAAAGAAGACAATGATTTCAAGAAAACTCAACCGTCCTTACCTTTTTGCTGCACCGGCACAAGTAGCAACCAAGCAGCATTAGTGACGCAAGAAACCACTAAACTTCCCTTAGTGACTTCCTGACTCTACAGTCTCTTTCTCTCTCTCTTAATTCTCCATTTTTAATTCTCTCCTATTTCTCTCATGTATATCAGTGTGTCTGTCTGCATATGCATTTATATATACTGTATATTTGAAATGCAAAGCCATAGGTTACACTAAAGCAATAAATCAGCAGGTGTGTACTCTCTGCTTGTACAACAGCACAGCAGAGAAATAACAGAACCTTTTGTTTGGCTTGTTGGAGAGTAGCTCTTGTATTGTATCCCAAAAATACAAAAATAATGACAACAGCAGCAGTTTAAAACTGATCAGAATTATGATTCTTGTTTTGAATCAAGACCATGTTGTAGTTGCCCTGAGAAACAAAGTTTTGTGTAAACAAATACGTGTGTGTGTGTGTGTGTGTGTATAGTGACAAGCTATCAAACAAATTCCAGGTGTTTTTGTACTAGAAGTGAGTTACAGTCATTCAACAATAATGTGAAAGGCTGGTGAAGAGCATGAACAAATCAGGCTTATTCCACCAAATATTGACTTGTTTCCTTTGCATTATTTGAGGTCTGACAACACTGCACCTTTTGCTGTTTTGGTCATAGTTTTGATCATTGTTGTTTTGATCACAGTATCTGTAATTTGAGATAAAATGTTGCCTGTAGTTTATAGTATGAAACCAAAATGTTCATTTTACTCAAACACATATCTGTAAATACTAAAAACCAGGTAAACGGATAATTTGCAGTGTTGTATTTCTTCTAGAGATGTACATGGACTGGCTGTAATATATTCTAAAACCCACAATGTAACCTTCAGCCTTTTCCACCTTCCTTTTAAAGGTAGATCTGAAGGTTAGCTAGCCTATTTATATCAGAATCAGAAATATTTTATTGATCCCAGAGAGAAATTACAAATAGTTACAGTTCTCCATTAATATAATAGAATAAGAATAAACAGAATAGAAGAAAAAAGAATATATCATAGAGAATAAAATTAATTATAATACACTTTTTACATCAGTACAGAAGTCGGTTAAGTAGTTTATACATATTTAGATGTTGTTTGTGGGTATGTATTTAAATTGTGATATAAATAGTAACAGTGACTGTGAAAAGAATGAACCTGGATAAAGTGAAACCACAGGATCACTTGTTGAGGGAGGAGTTATAGAGTTTGATGGCCACAGGTAAGAATAACCTCCTGTGACACTCTGGTGGTTTTTGGGGGAATGAGTCTAGCACTGAATGTGCTCCTGTGTCTCTCCAGTGTGATGTAGAGTGGATGAGAGACATTGTCCATAATGGCCTGCAGCTTACAGAGCATCCTCCTCTCTGTCACTGTCGACAGAGAGTCCAGCTCAACACCAACCACACCACCAGCCCTGTGAATCCGTTTATTCAGTCTCTTTGCATCAGCCACCCTCAGTCTGCTGCCCCAGCATGCAACAGCATAGAGGATCGCACTCACCACCACAGACTCATAAAAGATCTTGAGCATGTTCCGACAGATGTTAAAGGACCTCAGGCGCCTCAGAAAATAGAGATGACTTTGGCCCTTTGACTTTGGTAGAGAGTGTTCTTAGCCCAGTCCAGTTTATTGTCAGTGTGAACTCCCAGATACTTGTAGTCCTGCACAGTGTCTGCACTGACCCCCCTGATGGAAATAGGGGTCATCAACACCTTGTCCCTCCTCAGGTCCATAACCAGTTCTTTTGTCTTTGTTAGATCGAGCTGCAGATGGTTCCGCTCACTCCATGTGACAAAGTCCTTTACCGTCGTAAATATATATAAATATAAATGACTTTGTACCTAATTTTTATGACTGTGTCTCATGATGATGATTTTTTAATATCATAATTATTAAATTATATCTTTTTTATTATATTATATTACTTTTATTTTGAATCTCATTATTATGACGTTATATCTCATTATTATGACTTACTATATAATATTTTTCAAGTGGCAGAAATGGTCTAATATATTAGTTTACTCAGTATTTAACATATTCAATTAAAAATGCGTGTGTAATGTAATGTTTACGGTAATGACGTGACGCCACGACCGGAAGTAGAAATGTTAGAATTTTTGAAGAGCTAGTGATGCGGACAGTTATTGTGCTTACTACGTTATCAAACCATTTATAATTGTTTTATAGCTAGTTTTTGTTTACATATAAATGGGGTATATAGATGCCTAATTTGTTGTGAAGTGTAATTCGTGTACTTTTAAAAAAGAGTGTAGAAAAATGGCACAGCACACTTTCCAAGAGCAGTTGGTGTCCATTATGGAGATACTGGCCAAAGCTGCCGTGAGCGAAATTAACAGACGTGTTGACGACAGCTGTGCTGTAATCCGGCTTGAACTGAGCCGAAGTCAGAGAGATATTGACACGCTGAAGAGGAAATGTCAAGTGATGGAGAATGAATTGAGGAAGGCGAGGCTGCGAGGGAGAAGGAAAGGTACAGCTGCATTTCCTCCTGTTTATAATTCACTTTTGTTCTTGCTCGTTGTTCAGTAATAACTGTCTGTATTATGTTACTCATTTGAGTGGCTGCTCGCCCTACTCAGTACTGATCTGCCATCCTGCAGAGTTTAGCTCTAACTCTAACCCCAGTTCACCATAGATACAGTTAACAGTCCTCTTGAGAGAAATTGTAACCATATAAACCAGAGTTTTAAACTTTAAATATACAAGAAATTTATTAAAAATCTGAATAATTATACCATCCATTTCTCTCGGTCTATGTATTATCTAATTTGAGTGTTTTAGTAGTAGTTTTTTCAGGTTAAAAAAAATTGAAAATTGCACTTAAAAATCGTTAAAAATTGTTAAATTAAAAATGATTAAACACAATTTATAAAAGTACTTTTGAAATTGTCGTCAGGACCTCTGGATCAGGTGGATTACATGAGATCATGGTTGGTGATGAAGCCTGCTTGAATGTAGACCTCTGTAACTCTGTGGACCTCTGTAGATCTCCTGTGATAAGACCTTACAATTAATAAAATGTCACAGCCTTTGCTATTTTATTCTCATTTTACTTTTCTTTACTTAAATATAGCAATTCTGTACTCTAATTGTCACTAACTGAATAACTGTTTTGGCATCATATTTGCTGTATTATGGTGTATTTTGTTGACAACTGAAGTGCTCTGTGAGGATTACAGAGATTAGAGATAAGCAAGAACAGACATGTTAGTTATGCTGTAAAATGCAGAAATGTGTCTATTAAGTAAACATTTGATTTAAAAGACAATGGACAGTGTTTTAGTTTATAGCTAGAATATTGGTATCAGTTTCAAAATAAAAAAGGTTTGGTATTGTGAGAACCCCTACTTTCCTTACCATGAAGTCAGTTGAACGTTTCTAATTTTCTTGAAGTGTTCTTCTGCAAGACCTCCGAGAAGCTGCCTATGCCTTTTCCGACTATATGGACCAGAGACACTGATGCAGATGTTTGCAGAGCTGAACAAACTGGTAATCCACAAGAGCCTGACCCTGTGCAGTCTGCAGAGCACATTCAAGTATGAAAAAGCAACTCTATTCTAATCTCACCAAATAATGTTGAACCTAGAGCCATTACTGTGAATTAATATGCCACTATAATTATTCACTGCTTAGATACAAGATTCATGAAATTGTTGTAATTTTCTGTTGTAAACCATTCAGATTCAGGAGGACACACCTATCATCAAAGTGGAGGCAAGTGAAAATGAGACGTGGAGTAGTGGAGAGGGTAAGTGAACGTGAAAACATAGGCCATATATTTATACATCTATGATCTATTAAGTATGCTGGTGTACTGTTTTTTTCTCTTTAAGCTGCACGACAGTATTCTTACGAGCATCAGGACAGCTTGCCTGAGGAGATGCCTGAAGAAGGGAATCAGCTTCATGAAGGCTTAGAGAGACCAAACACACACTTTACGTGCATACTGTCTGCAAATGAGCTGCCTAAGAGTGACGAGGAGAGTCAAAGACCGCATGTAAAAGCTGAGAGAGAGCAAGAGGAAGAGAAAGAAGAACAGAAAGTTGTGGTGGAGGGGTCTGAGCAGAGGATGCGAAATACTGGAGATCGTCTGGAGTTCACTCTGGAGCAAAGGGACTCTCAGATATGGCCATCTACTCTTGAGCACCAGCATGAGGCAGAGTGGACAGACAAGAACTTCACATCATCTCAGCTATCTCGTGATCTTGCAGGCTTTTCTCAGCCTGTGGACACAGCTGCTGAACACTCTGGGAAAGATAGCTGCCCTGACAAGGATGCTCAGGTGGAGATGTATAGTACTGGACAGGTCAAGGCACAAAAACAACTACAGGCTTCCTGGTGCAGAGAAAGGCATCAGGCCAGTCCTGCTGTTAAACATATGAACATGCAGTTGAACACACAGCAGCACAACAGAACTCCTCCAAGAACTGGAGAGGTAATTCTTGGAGCCAATATGGCCTCTCAAACAGGATCCAATGTATCTGCTCAGCCAGTTTTGGGCTATGGTCGTGGTGGGCTTAGCACTGTAAGGCGTTTGCGGACTCACTGGCGAACAAATGTAGCAGGGGAACGACGCTTTAGCTGCTCGTTCTGCGAGAGACGCTTTGTGCGTTTTGGTCAGTTGAAAGAACATCTGCGGAGCCACACAGGCGAGAGACCGTACACCTGTGCCCAGTGTGGCCGTAGCTTCACCAAACACGGAAATCTCATCCGACATGCTGTCGTACACAGTGGTGAGAAACCATATCAGTGTGGCCTTTGTGGGAAGTGCTTCACTCAACGTTCCAGCCTGAAATCCCATCAGAAAACACACATGCCTGAGAGAGATGACGTTCTCCAAGGATTACCTGTTTACCAGTCAAGCAATAGCTTGTCCGTAACACAAAGCAGGGGTCTTGTATAGCACACGTTTTTAATTGGAAATGATGTTTGTAACATGTGGAACAGATGTTTGGACAATGGTCATAAAATAGAATAGCACATCTGTGGTGTATGAGTGAAGAACCAGTTTATTGTGCTTTTACATAAAGTATTCTAATCACATATAGGTAAATGTCTGTAACTTTAAGGGGAAATTCCACAATTTTTCACATTTTCAGCATAATCCAGCTGAGATGTAAAGATATTCAGTTGTTTGAAGTGAGAATGAGTTGATGAGAACCAGGAGTTGTGTTGTCAATTTTATTTATTTTCCAAATTGACCATTGAACCTACATGTCATCGGAGTTTCTGTATGTAGTATTGATAATGAGATGGTTTTAAAGCTCTGTGGGTAATATTTTGCTTTCAAACCCCCTTGCACGTATCTATACCCTGCATGTATTTAAAATAAATGTTTTAGGCCAAAATCTCACAACTAACATGATGCAACAAATTCATATTAATTACTTGAATTTTTTTTTTTTTTATAATGTAGTTTTAAAGGCATTAATTGCTTCAGACATCTGGTTCATATCAACACCACTATTGTCAAGTTTCTCTACAATACACCAATTCACATCAAACCATGGAAAGGCCTTGATTACATGTTAATGGTTGAAATAACAACATTATGAAGTTCCCCTTAATTGAAATTGTGTGGTTATTTTTGTTGTAGTTTTGGATTCACTGTGATTATCTACAAATAAAATTTACAAAAGGTGGACACTAAGGTTATTAGTGAGTTATAATTTTAACTATAATTTTATTACTACTTTTGACAGATGTCTTAATTGAAAATGAATGCAAATAGGCCTATTATTATTATTATTATTATTATTATGGAACATCACCTTATTTCATATTTGAGCACAATTTTTGTTTATGTACACAAAGTGATTTGTAGACAATTAAAAAATATATATTTTTAACATAGTGTTTGTAGTGATTACTTAAAAAAACAACAAATTGTTCACTCAAAGAACATTTATATATATTTATATCTATATATAGATAATTTTTTCAATATTTAAAAAATTTATACATTGATTTTTTTTTTAACTAAATATTTTGTAAAATCATTTCACATACAGGTACATTTTGTGGCCTGGTGGTTAGGGATCTGGCCTTGTGACTGGAAGGTCACTGGTTTGATCCCTAGGCAGGTCATGACTGAAGTGCCCTTAAGCAAGGCACCTAAACCCAAACTGCTCCCTGGGCACTGTGGACAGGGCTGCCCACAGCTTTGGGCACATGTTCTCACAGCCTAGTGAGTTTCACTGCAGGGATGGGTTAAATGTGGAGGTCAAATTCTCTTGTGTGCAACCACACTGGCAAAAGTTTAATCAAATCTAATAAATTTTCCTGAGCATTTTATGACTCATTTCATTATATTCATAATAGGAAATCTCTCATCAGTGCTGAACCATGTGTGAGGAGTCAGACTTGGCTGTAGGGCAGAAATAGAAAGTCCATTCACCAAAGAAAGAAGTATTCTGAAAAAGATGTTCCTAGACATCATATAAATATCACTAATTCACTAACAGAATAACAAAGAAAGGAGTGAAAAATGTAAAAGTTAAAATGACTGATAATATAATACGTCTTAAATATGTTAAAATTAATAAATAAACACTAACAAGCGAGTTACTGTTAGTTACTTTCAATTTTTGTATTTTAAGTTGAACTTCTTACAGTATTTACGGTAGACGTCAGCCAAACCGGAAGTAGTCGTTTCTGTACAGAAGCTAGTTTAGGACATGTATTTATGGTTCATAACAGATGAGAATAGCTGTATTAGACACAGTCGTTTAGACATTTCCTGCGATCTCTAAGCCAGTCATTAGAGGTTTATGATAAGCTGGTTTATTTAAAGCTAAAGATGCTGTCAGAGGACAACGTGACGAGCAGCAGCGTCTCTTTCCACACTAGATTAGCCTCCGTTATGGCCTCGGTGGCGAATTCTGCTGTGGCCGAGATCAGCAAGCTGTACGACGACGGTTTAGTCGTCTTGCGTCTGGAGATGTGTCGCAAAGATTCAGAAATAGAGGCGCTGAAGAAAAAACTTGAAACGGTAGAAAATGAACTGAGGTGTATGAAAGAGTCCCAGCTTGCAGTGAGTCCTCCTCTGCTTCCGAGTTGTGTAAAGAAACCAGGTAAACAAAGCGGCTCTGCAGGGCTGTGCCGATCTTTTCAGTTTCGATACGCGGTTCGATTCTGAAATTACACGATTACATATTGGATTAGATTACATGGTCTACATTTTGGTTTTGGCTCATAAAAGTACATGTTTATTTAAATATGATTGCAAAGCAGAATGTCCTTGTGCAAAATTACAGAATCCATAAGCTGACTTCCAGTGTAAAGAAAAACAATGCATGGCCACAACTTAGTAATGGGTGGGAACAAGATAGTTAAGGCATGGACACCACTTAGTAATGAACAAAATAGTTCAGGCATTCAACTTAAAAAGGCATCACGTTCCCACACGGGTGTTGTAGTGGGGTGAATAGTGGGACTGAGTTACCAAGCCCCCAAGTGGGGGGAGGGCCCTTGAGGAGTCTGGAATTGTATTTGCCCTTAAATATTAAAGGAAATATTTAATAATAATTGGTGATTGACTGGGCACTACTTGTACATAATGCCCAGAATGTGGTGCTATGTCCCTGTTCCCTGTTCCCATGCCTGAGCTATCTCATTCCCACTCATTACTAAGTTGTTGTCACACATTAGATTCTCATTCCCACCCCTTACTAAGTTAAGACAAAACAAAACATGAATTTTATTGACATGGGATGTAGGGGCTTAGGGCCATGGAGAGGACATGGTGATCATATAAAAAATAGAGTTGCACTGAAATTTGTTTAAATAATCAAATATGCCAAGAAGTGCAATATTCGCTTGGCACCAGATTTTGCTGTATTTTGTTGACAGCTGCACAGTTCTGAATGAATAACAGATGACATTCGTAAAAAAGGACATGTTGAACTGTAAAAATCTGGAAATGTTTCTGTGTGCTATAAAAAACACATTTGGCTTCAAAGATAATGATGAGAGTTTTTAGTTTATAGTAAGAATATCGTTTGGTATTGAATGTCATGATTGGTATCAGATTCTTTGGTCCTCATTTCTTCCATAAATGGTTGTCATCTTGAGATTTTGGGGATATATTTATCTCAAGATATGTTTCTAAGTATTTAGAGTAAAATCTAAGAAAATACATTCACCCACTCCAGTTCCATCTACCAGTTACTCTAACTACCATTATTCAAACTTTACTGGTTCAGTATTCATTTTAAGGTAACATTATGGGTTATGGATGTACACATCAATTTGAAAAGTGTTATTGCTTTTTATAAGGCAAAAAAACTGTAGCATCAAGGACAATGCAAATGTTAGCTTGCACACAATAAATTGGAAGTTTATTAGATACTGCTCTCCTTTTTGCCTGTTCTCGTTGGTGTATTGCTACCATCTAGTGTGTGGAGTGGGTGAAGGCATCTCCTTAGACTTTACTTGACAAAATTCAAACATTTTGAGATAATGAACCTGACATTATGATGTCCAGAAAATGATCTCAAGATTATAGTTTAGGGTAAAAAATGTGGGAGAAACACAATTATTTGTAAAAACAAATCCTGTAACAATGAATAAGAACTTTACTGTTTTCTGAAAATAAATTAAAGAAGAGTTTGTGTTATTTCACATTTCAGCATGATTTACCTGTATATATACAGTGGGGATTTTTCAAGTTTTCCCACCTACAAAGAATGGAGAGGTCTGTATTTTATATTGTAGGTACACTTCAACTGTGTGAGACAGAATCTGAAAATATCCAGAAAATCACATTGTATGATTTTTAAATAATTAATTTGCATTTAATTGTATGAAATAAGTATTTGATCACCTACCAACCAGCAAGAATTCTGACTCTCACAGACCTCATCAATCACACTCCAACCTCTCCACCATGGCCAAGACCAAACAGCTGTTTAAGGACACCAGGAACAAAATTGTAGACTTATACAAGGCTGGGATGGGCTACAGGACAATTAGCAAGCAGCTTGGTGAGAACTGTTAGCACAGTTTTTAGAAAATGGAAGAAACACAAGACACAATGGAAGGACTTGGTCAATGACCTGAAGACAGCTGGGACCAGAGTCTCAAAGATGACCATTAGTAACACACTATGCCATCATGCTTTAAAACCCTGCAGGGCATGCAAGGTCTAGAAGGCAAATCTGAGCTGCTTGATTTCCAGCTACAGGATTGACAAAGTTAACCAATAGTGATGTGAAAGACTGGTGTAGAACATGAACAACTCAGACTAATTCTGACAAATATTGATGTTAGAACTCTTCATAAGTTAGAACATTGGTTTTGTGTTGAAAATATGTTTTCTTTGCATTATTTGAGGTTATCACTGTCAAAACGATGTAGTTTATAGAATAAAACAATTTATAAATTATAAAATTATTTGCAGAGTTTGAGCGCTATGGGTCAGCTGGCATTGAATTTTTAGCCATCATCCCCGTCAGCAGTCATTAATATTTACAGTAAATCAATTGATTTGGTACATGTCATTATTTTAGAAGAGTCTTGTTCTATGAATGATTTATTGGTTATTTTTTGATGTACTCAAGTTCTGTTAAGTCAGTGCCAAACAAGTAGGCAACATCCATACTGACCACTCACATGGTAATCTTTAATGTATAAATTACTGCCCTTTTTAACACTACTGTATATTACCACAGTAAGCTTATATGTATACCAGGGTCTTTTCTGCATATTGTGGCTAGCATATTGTGAACAAGCACAAAACATGGTTACAATGAATTGTTGGAGCTAACTGTGAGCATATACTGTACACATTGTTTCCCTCTCATCGTCTTCAGGTCACGGAGAATGCTTAGAGAGAACAACTCAGCATCTTGTCTTGAAGCATCATCAAACATCTGAAGCTGATGTATGCAATAGAAGAACAGAGGTTCCAGCAGGGAGCAGTCTTTGTGCATCTTCTGAAGGAATTCATTTGCACGTCAGTCTTACTAGTAACAAAGAGACAGATACACAAGCAGAATCTCCAGCTCTTTTGGAGGATCTTAACCAGGGAGCGTTCAGCGATGAAGAATTTGGTGGACTGGAACTTCAAATGAAGATGGAAGAGTCAGGTATTCTAGACCACAACAATGCAGAGTCAGGTTCAGAATGTGTTGAGATTGAGGAGAGAGAAACACAAACATGGTCTTCTGCTGCTGATATTGATGATCCAAAAGATGCAGAAGATCCTGAGTGTTCTTTTGTAACTGAGCAAGCTCCCAAGAGTGTAAATGCAGAAAGGCATCATTTTTTGTCCGGTGGGCAGAGTATTGGTGCCAACTCATCTATACCCGTCAGTCAAAGAGCAAATGATCCCAATACAGAGCCAATGAGACAGCAGAGCAGGATGCAACCTCAGTGGAAGGAAATCACATCGGCAGACTTTAACCCTGCAGGACATGTACAACGCCCATTGTTTTCACAGCAGAGAGCAGAGGGGTTGAACCAGCAAAGACTACTATTCCCTGCATCACCTCCAAAAAATGCAAGGACTCAAGAATGTGTCCCACTTTCATACAATATTATGAACCATAATCATAACCGAGGAGCATTTACAATGGACGATATAAATTTAGGTAGAGCCACATCACCTCAGAGGAGAAAGCCAGTGAAAGAGAAGTGGTTCATCTGTTCGTTCTGTGGAAAGAGTTTTGACCGTTTCAGCCATCTTCAGATGCATCAGAGGATTCACACCGGAGAAAAACCCTTCAGCTGCAGCACCTGCGGGAAAAGCTTCTCCCAGCAAAGTAACCTACGCACACACCAAAGAACCCACAGAGATGTCAGACCTCAAACTAAAGCTTTTTGAAGCAGATAAAGGAAAACGATAGAGGACTTGAACTTTGAAGTGTCATTTTTATTCTACAAGTAAACCCAACACCCAGTATTTTCTGGTTTTCCTATTGTTAGATGTGTTTTTATGTTTTACAATAAACTAAAAAATGTCAACTTTTGTGCCACTGTCATTACAAAATGTACAGTAAAATACAGAAAGAAGTGCACCAAAAAATCACCAAAGGGAAAAACTTATTTATGCTTTTGTCTCATTCATTTATATACTCGTATCAGCATAAATGCATCTTTCACAAACAAATACAACAGCTCACAAACGTTCAGCTGAACACTCAAAACCACTGGGCCTCATTCACCTCCTTGTAACACAGCTTGTTTTACTCAGTTCAAACCCATTACTCTTGAGAAATAGTTTTTTTTTTATTGTACAGGGTTTGTACACCTCCTCATGTCAATTTGATGTCCTACCATCTAATTTTTTTTAAACGAGTATTGCTGTTTATTGCCCCAAGTTAGCGGCGTTTAGTCAACACGCATCTTAATTTGGGTTTTGTCCCAGACTCTTTTAAACTAACTTGTGTGGTGCCTTTTTTTTAAATTTCAATCTGGTTTTTGCCCTAAGCATAGTACCTAGACAGCTTTGCTTACAGTCTTCAATGACCTTTTAATGTATAGTGATGCAGTTAAAGTCTCAGTATTAGTTCTTTTAGACATTAGTATTAGTTCTTTTAGGCATTAGCAGTATTTGATACCATTGGCCATGGTATTTTACTAGAAAGACTACATCAATGGGCTAGATTTTCTGGGACAGCTCTAAACTGGTTTAACTAATACTTATCAAATGGGTCATTTTTAGTTTCTGCTGGGGTTAAGCTGTCTGCTTCAGCATCTCTTACCAGTGGGGTGCCACAGGGTTGTGTTTTGGGTCCTTTATTATTTTCACTATACATGCTCATTTTTGGGAATCCTCATTCGTAGTTTTAACATATCTTTTCATTTTTATGCTGATGATACTCTGACAGCTGTAAATTGAAATGATTCTGAGTGTTTGGCCAGTCTTACTATGTCGTAACTATTGAAGCCTGGATGTCTCAAAACCATTTTAGGTCAAATGAAAATAAAACAGAAGTACTTATTGTGGGTCTGGAGTACATGTCCATTAGGGTACATCTTAGATCTTGTGTTACCTTAGATCTTGTGCATGCTGGGTTGAAGGCTAGGCCATCTGTTAGAAATCTGGGTGATTCCCAGCTAAATGTTGCTGCTCATAATTTCTTCAGTCTTGCTTCTTTCAGCTTAGAAACAGTAAGACAACAAACTTCCTGACCTTTTCGGACACGGAAAATCTCATTCATGCTTTTTTCTCTTCCCACTTGGGCTATTCTAGTGCTTTGTTCATCTGCTTGAGTCAGATGTCTAGACTGTAGACAAAATGCCGTCGCTCGTCTTCTAAGACGATCATATTACCCCAGTGCTGGTCTCTCTTCACTGGTTGCTGGTGAGATATAGGATTGGTTTTGAAATTTTAGTGTTGACTTATCATTATTTTGTTAATGTAAGATCTCTGAGGTCTTCCTACCAAGTGTTACCGACTGTCCCGCATAAAGGTTGATCGGGCTTTCGTAGTGTATTCTCCCAGACTGTGGAATAATTTCCCTATTGCCATCAGACTTTCACCACCAGTACATGTCTTAAAGACACGTTTAAAGACTTATTTTTATTCTTGTGCTTTTAGTACTGTTTGAATTTTTATGTTTATATGTATTTATCTGTTTTTTGTAAAGCACCGAGATCTTCTGGAAAAGTGCTATATAAATAAAGACTGACTTACAATATCTTCCTTTTTTATTAAATTTGTTATAAAAGTAATAATTTTTGTTATAATAATCTAAACTGTAATATAGACTAGAGGATTGAAAAAAAATCATTAGACAATTGTGAGTGTCAGTGGTCAATTCAAAATCCAAAATAAGAAAACATGTTGAATGTCAGAACCTTCATGAAAACTTAAGAAACCTCTTAAAGTTTGGTGAATGAGGCCCATTGATAGCTTGGTTGCTAAACTCAGCAATGTATTTTAAACTAAATCCCTAATGGAGGACTTAGGCAGTTACTTAGTAATACAGCAGTGAATTGGTAATCAGAACACACTGGAACTTAAAAGTCAAGAAACATAACTCTGAACATTTTGTTGGAAGCTCAAAAGCTCAACAAAAATGGCTCCAACAGCCCTGTAACAGCTGGACAATCCTCTGGTTGTAAAGGCTGTTAGTGTTCTCTCTTCACTTTGTTGGGTTGATCCAGCACCTAAACAAACTCCAATGAACTCCGCTGGCTGGTGGAGCTGATATTTGCTTTAGAATCTCTGTTCACTCTGTTTGAACTAAACTGCCAGAGTAGGTCTGTGTCATGGTGGTCCGTAGTGTGTTCTAGTGAATTTGAAGGTATGAGGAGAACAGTGTGACTGGTTGCTTCCCAAAAAGAATGAAAACTAAATAAATCATTTATGTACTTCCAGTTTCGAGAGCTTATGTGCAGACTGTGTTATTGTCTCTGCAGGTCAGTGCATCAGCAAATTGTAACTCAAACCTTTTGCTCTCTTGCAAACTAGATGTTTTCTTCATGGCTTCCACTTGGCGATGAGTAGAACTTCTGGCTGTGAGGATTATGATCTTGCTAGTCTAGATGAGTAGTTTAAGGGTGGCCCAAATATGTTTTCAGTTTTAAAGTATCCAGTCTGCTATGGCACACTATGGCCACCAAGTACAGGACACTGAACATTTTAAGCCATTACTTGTCTGGATGCTCATGGTACTGATGTTGGTTTGGCCCACGGAGTGTAGAAGAAATTCTGAACATTTGTAACGTTACTTAGTTGAAGCAGCAAGCAGGTTAAAGTTCTTCAGGACCACACAGTTCTTTCTTGGAGATCCTGGAGGCTGGAAGCAGCATGAAAAAATGAGCAGATAAGTGAGATGGCACATAGAAGAACAAGTTCTTCCTTGGTCCTGTGGTGCACAGGTAGTCACAGTAACTGGACAGGTCAGATGATTTGGCCCTGTGGATGCAGTATTATAGCATTGGGATGAGGCTTCGGTCTGAGGAAGCCGTTGCTGTAGTGGAAGTGATTAGTGAGCGCTTCTGAGATCTGAAAGGAGTCAGAGGTACAGTCACCCTCCTCTCCCTCAGTCACTCCCTCTCTCTGTCCCCAGACCTCTTTCTCTGTTCCTTCTTCTCTTGGAGGCCCTGAACTGATGGACAGTGGTGGAGGACTCTGGTCCCTGTGTAGTGAATCTGAATCCTGAAGGACAAACGGAAGAGAGAAAGAATGTGAACTCTTAATTCAAGGTTATATCATGTCGCATGCTATAACCATACACCAATCAGCCATAACATTAAAATGACCTACATGTATCTACACTCATTGTCTATTTCAGGGATACTCATTGCGCGGCTCCCGAGCCACATACGGCTCACCGTGCTTTATTGGTGGCTCTCGTGACCGGTTACGAAAGTACACCAGCACAGCCAAAGTATTTTAAAAGCATGGTACAGAGACATATACTGTAATGCGCTCTACATTCCAAGCACTTGCCCTCTCATTTTGCCTCAATTAAAGTTGGTTCCAAATCGGGGATACTGTGGAACCTGGCAACACAGGCACTGTTTCCAACAGCAAGCTGCACGAGACTCTGCTGTTGCCAGGTTCACGCTTTAACACTTATAAAAGAATAAAACACTCATGTTACCATATTATTAATGACTTTAAGATAAATAGCAATAATCATAATAAATCCCTTATAAACAAAATACTAAGTCGTACAGAGTTGTTTTGCCATTCGCTTCAAACGTGTGACAGACATATTCTGGGCTAGTTTAAGCTTCTAAAGGGTGGGTTTTAGACTGACTTTAGGCTTGATATTTTAGTTGGACCTGGCAACCCTGCAGCAGGCTGGCTACATGGCAGCAGCATTCCAGCTAGAGCAATATATTCAGTGCGCAAAGGTTTAGTCCATAGGTTGGTTGTTTATTTTTTTTTTCATTATTTGAGTGACTTGGGGTGATATTGTGGCTCTCTCCTTGACTTTGATCTGCCAATATGGCTCTTTTGAAAAAAATAGTGAGGATCACTGCTCTATTTGATCAGCTCCATCATACAGGTGCACTTTTGTAGTTCTACAATTACAGACTGTAGTCCATCTGTTTCTCTGTATACTTATTATTCTCCTTACACCTGTTCAGTGATCAGGACCTCCTCAGAGCAGATATTATTTGGGTGATGGCTCATACTCAGCATTGCAGTGATGCTGATGTTGTGGTGGCTCAAATGGATCAGACAGCAGAGCTGCTGGAGTTTGTAAATGACTCCATGTCACTGCTGGACTGAGACTAGTCCACCAACCAAAGCCATCCAAGCAATGGATCGTGTGGGGGTCATGATCACTGAAGAAAAGGATAGTCAGATGGGGTTAGACGAGTTATCCGATTCTCCTTT